>VXBW01001474.1:342585-357242 GCA_013400375.1 Thinocorus orbignyianus
CGAGGGCTTTGCCCCAACCCCCATCAGCCCAGTGATCCCATCAGCTGAGGATGGAGGAGTCGGAGGAGATCCCCCCTCCACCCTCTCTCCATCCTTAGCCCCGAGCCCCGCAGCCTCCCTTGGCTAATTAATGCAGAATCGCAGCAGGAGACTCATTTGGGGAGGTGTCACCCCCCCCAACCCCATGGACCCCCCACAGGACACTGTGACACTGCTCTTGGGATTTGGGATGGGGCTGCTGGGATCAGGAGCTGTCAAAAGCCCCCTGGCCCTGGGTCCGTTTGCAGCACAGTTTTGTACCGATGCTGAGTTTAATTAGAATTCCTTCTGATGAGCATCATGCAGGTGGAATGCGCGGCCTCGCGTACGTTTTGATACTTGAAACCCAATCTCAGGGGGTGATTAATGTTCCCAACGTCATTTCTTAAATTCTGAGTGCTGCTTTCTCTCCTTTTCAGGCTCTGTTTGTGGCCAACTTTGCCAAGGTTCATGAAAAGACTCAGATCCTGAACGAGGACTGGAAGAAGCTGCGGGTCCAGCCGGTGCAGCTGATGAAGCCAGTCAGCGGGCACCCCTTCCTCAAGCAGGTCTGGTGGGGAGAGGGCAACAGCAGCAACAAGCGTGGGCTGGAGCAGGGTTTTTGAGGAGCTGCAAAGGCACGGGGCCGGTTTTCCTGTGTGCTGTCCTGTGTCAGCATCGGGCCATGCCTTGCACCCTTCTGGGATGCAAAAATGGGGGGAAAAACCTCCACCCCAATGGCTTTTCCCATGAAGGAGCCCCAAAGAGCGAGCGTGGAACTTTGAGGAGGGTATCATAGAATCATAGGATGGTCAGAGTTGGAAGGTACCTCAAAGATCATCCAGTTCCAACCCCACTGCCCTGGGCAGGGACACCTCCCACCACACCAGGTTGCTCCAAGCCCCATCCAGCCTGGCCTTCAACCCCTCCACGGTTGGGGCAGCCACAGCTTCCCGGGGCAACCTGTTCCAGCGCCTCACCACCCTCACAGCAAAGAATTTCTTCCTAATATCTCATCTAAATCTCCCCTCTGCCAATTTTATACCATTCCCCCTTGTCCTGTCACTGCACTCCCTGACCAGGAGTCCCTCTCCAGCTCTCCTTCCTCACTCCCTTCTTGTTGCTCTTTTCCAGTGTACCGTTGAGAGCATTTTCCCGGGATTTCCCAGCCAGACGCTGTACATGAGGACCCTGAATACGGTGGCGCTGGTGCCCATCATGTACTCCTGGTCCCCTCTTCAGCAGAATTTCATGGTAGGTGGGAAGAGCCCAGTGCAATTCGTGTGTAATTGTTAGGTGGTTGTGGGGCGACTGTACCTCCCTCAACCCGCTTGTTTCAAGCAATGTCTGCTCAGGAGGTGGTGGGAAGCATTGCTTTAGTTGCTTGTTTTAATGAATTCCATAAAACAGCCCCGAGTATCCACAGCCTCACCCGGCTGGTCTTTCCTTTCCACCTTCCCCCTTGATAGGGCCACTGTTATTTCACGGGATTCAAGGTGTCAGTAGGGTTTGGGGGGGGCTTTTTTTTTTTTCATCTCAAAGCTTTTCTTCTGTTTTTTAAATGGAGTTTTATTTCTTAGGCAGATCCTGTCCTTTTGGACAAGGTTACCCTGCCAGTCTGGTTGTAAGGGTGCTGCTGAGGAGCAGGGTGTGATTTAAAATGTGGGGTTTGCTGTAGTGTAGTGGGGATGATTTGTTAAGTGCCCAGGGGGTGTGTGGCTGTGGCCTGGGTGGCAGCTGCAGGGACCCCTGGAGCCTCCCAAGCAGTGTGACAGCATGATACCCTCGGTGGTGCCATAGCAACGAGGGTCCAGTGTCTCCAAAAACACTCCTGGCTCTCTGTTCCTCCGGGGAGCGAGTCACCGGTTTGCCTTTGGCTGTTCCAGCTGTTGAGCACAATCTCTCTGATATAAACAGCCAGAAAAAAAATACTATTGGCACTGAGTGTATTTGGGAGTTTCTGTGAGCCCTGGAGGCCCGTGGTCTTCTGCTTTTGAAGCAAATTGCACTTTTGGGGCATCAGAGCTGTGCTGCTGGTGTGGGACAAGGGTGATATGTCAGTGGGGTGGGATATAGGAAGGTGTTGGGGGGGGGCTGAACCCCGGCTTTGCCTGATGCTATCCCGGTGCAGAGCAGCCCCAGGAGATATATCCCAAGGTGGGGGACATCAGGATACCCTGATACTTCTAAGTTGTAGCTGGTCTCTCCTCAGGTGGAGGATGAAACCGTACTGTGCAATATCCCTTACATGGGAGACGAGGTGAAGGAGGAAGATGAAACTTTCATCGAAGAACTCATTAATAACTACGACGGGAAAGTTCACGGGGAGGAAGGTAACCCTGGAGCAGCAACCAGCACTGTGCACTCGGTCTCTTACAAAGAACATATCCAAGTAGTTAAGAAGTCAAAAGGTGGCAGCAGTAACCAGCTTTTCTGTGGGAGCTCCTAGAGCAGAAGATGAGGAGGGTGCCTGTTATTCTGCTTGGCCAGGATGTGGTCCTGCCTTTCAGTGTCCTGCTCTGGGTCTGGGGTGCTTGGGAGGTGATGCTCTTGTCCACAGGGGTCCACAGGGTGCTCTGGGA
Organism: Thinocorus orbignyianus; assembly: GCA_013400375.1. NCBI lineage: Eukaryota > Metazoa > Chordata > Aves > Ciconiiformes > Thinocoridae > Thinocorus > Thinocorus orbignyianus. The sequence goes on from VXBW01001474.1 coordinate 345,186, forward strand.
TGCTGGAAAAACCTGCTTGAGGCTGGGAGGAGCTCAGCAGTCTCATTTCACTTGTGACCAAGGCTTTAATCAGTCTTTTCAGAAATGAAAAGGCAGGGTGTTTTCCTGCCCCAGCATAAAACTCCACCTTGGAGGGAGGAAGGCAGTGGGGAAATTGGTGTGGCCTGTCCTCAGGTGGCTAAAAAAGATGCCCTCTAGTATTCAAATCCCACCTATCCCTGCAGAATTGAGGGAGGTTTCTGGTTGCTGACGATGTCGTGTGGCTGACTTGTGGTTTACCACCACCAGGAGTGTGAACGGTGATGGCACTGCCACAAACTGGCTGACACCTCTGTTTCAGAAATGATTTCAGGCTCGGTCCTCATCAGCGACGCTGTCTTCCTGGAGCTAGTGAATGCCCTGAACCAGTACTCGGACGAGGAAGAGGAAGGACACAATGATGCTGAGGCTAAACAGGAGGATGGGAAAGAGGAGCTGCCGGTTACAAGGAAAAGGAAGCGAATTGCAGTGGAAGGTGGGTTTGGGCACAGGAACTGAGGTCCCCTCGGTCACAATTCCCCCCTGTCCTGCCCAAGCAGCTGCCCACTGCTCTCTGCCATCTGCTGTGTCACCAGGGGTAGCACCAGCTCAGCCAGTTCTGGAACCGTGGCCCAAAGCAGAAGTGAAATAAGTTGTTCTCGCTGTCCTCTGTGGACGGGGTGAGGAATCGTCTTCAGGTGTTGTGAGGAAGAATTTAGATGACTCGTGTGGAAAACGGTTTCACGGTTAGATTAGCAAAGCAGTGGGGTGTTATCTGGGGAGGCTGTGGGTTCTCTGCTTTTGGAGACTTTAAAGTGCTGTTCTGGGCAGCATCTGCCAGTAAGTTTGTAGGTAGATCTGATTTTGCTATAGGCCAGGGAAGGGGAAATCTCCAAATCCCTTCCAGATGCATTTTCCATCGATTCCTGTCCCTCTTCTTTCCCCTGTGCCACATGGAGCTCTTGTTGCTCTGGTTTGTGGGATTTTCATGTGTCCTGCATGACCTTCGGAATGCTGACTGGCTGTTTTGTCTTCGTCTTTGGTGTATAGTGGTAGGGGTGGAACAAATACCAGGAGCTCCCATAGATGTGGAAAAGCATCGTCTGCAAATCCTGTCTTGGTAAAAATAGTAATAGTCCTTAAGAAACTGTTGGCACTTCCCAGTGTCAGGGTACTGTGCCTGGAAACACTTTATCCTGGTTGCAGGACCAAAAGGTTTAGCTGTTGTATATAGGATTATGTTTCTGACCCTTAAAACACAGCCCTGAGCGGCCACTGGAATCGCTCTGCCTGGAGGAAGGAAACACACCTTCACCTCCAGCCCCGCTGAGGAGTCGTGTCTCTGCTTTTTTTCTCAGGCAACAAGAAGTGTTCGAAGAAGCGGTTCCCAAACGACATGATATTCACGGCTATTTCTTCCATGTTCCCGGAATACGGCTTCCCAGATGACATGAAAGAGAGGTAGCGGATCTTTTTCCTTGTTTGCCACCTTCCTTAGCAGCAGCTGAGGTCCACGTTAGAGGAGGCAGCTCCGAGCAGAAGGCAGAGCACCTTGGCTCCAGCACCATGAGCAGGGGGAGCTTTGCGGGTTCAGCCTCAGGATACCTGGGCCGGGGTCCCACTGGCCCAGATTGTCGTGTAAACCATGGAAAATGTCCCGAATTGGGAAAGCAGACCCATTTTGGGGGGTGTTTCTGTTTGTGCAGGTACCGGGAGTTGACGGAGGTGTCGGACCCCAACGTGCTGCCGCCGCAGTGCACCCCCAACATCGATGGACCCTGCGCCAAGTCGGTGCAGCGGGAGCAGTCCCTGCACTCCTTCCACACCCTCTTCTGCCGCCGCTGCTTCAAATACGACTGCTTTCTGCATCGTAAGTGCAGTCTCACCCGGACACTTCCCTAGAGCCCTTTTCTCCTCCTTGTTGTTTTCTTCCTCAGTGCTTCATTCCCTGCCCGCCTTGCTTGCTGTCTGTGCCGTGGGCTTTAGCGGGAACTGCCCGCCCGGAGCTGCCAAGCAGCCTCCTCGGGAGCTGCTGGGTGCCCAGAAGCTTTTTGTAAAGACAGCTCTGCTCAGTCGGATGGCAAACGGACCTGCGTGGCCATCCCCTCCTGCCTTTGCTCAGCTCGCCGCCTCCCAGCCGCCTGGCAGCGAGTGCCAGGAATGCTGCTGCCGCCGCCGCCGCCAGACTTTGCTCTTGCTTTGCAGAAGCTCATCAGGGGAAAGGCTTGAAATGTTTCGCTGCCAAAGTCTGGATGTGTGTCCCCCCCTGTCTTTTGTTGTCTCACTGGAACTTAAAACAGCTTCACCTTAGTCGCCTTCCTGCCGTTTGTCCTGCCAAAGGCTTTTTGGATACCGAGTAGCTGCTGGACCTGCCGATTCCCAGGTCTAAGGGCTTCTTTGGAAAGTCACAGGACTCTTTCCAGTGAATTATTTATTAAAAGATATAATATTAAGATCACGTGGTCTTTTTGTTTCAGTCTGAAAGCAGATCTTTTTCCTATGGCTTCTCCTTGTCCAGCGTCCTAGTCAGGGGTCGGAGTGGGGCTGGCTGGGACCTCCTGCCCCTCAGTCCCCACTGCTGAGCCCCTGCTGTCTGTGTCCCCGTCCCCTGCAGCGTGGGGCAAGACCCTTGAAGGGTGCTAATAATAAAGATAACTATTATTTTTTCAGCTTTTCATGCTACTCCTAATGTGTACAAACGAAAGAATAGAGAGACCAAGATCGAGCCAGACCCTTGTGGAGCAGACTGTTTCCTCTGGCTGGTAGGTTTCTGCGTCGCTGGTTTTGGAAACCTCAAGAGAAGTGGCCTGGCCAAGCCCGCTCTGCAGAGCTCTGTGGGTCCTTTTCACAACCTAAATGATTTCTCAGATTTAGTTCTAACCCTCATTGGATTCAGGGGAGCATGAATCCAAATGCAGACCTTACCAGATCTTAGCAAATTTCCAATGAAGACTTGTTTCATAGCTAGAGGATGGGAAATGGTGGTGACAAATGACTTCTCTGGCCTTGGTGTGGATTCAGAGTGCTGAGGAAGGGATCTAGCACGTGTGGGGAAGGCTCAAACTATTTTCAAATGGTCTTTTAGGAGTCCATCCTATCTGTGTGGCCAGGGATGGGGCTGCAGATGGGGAGAGCTGGTGTTTGGTGGGGTCAGAGCTGGTCAGCTGCTGTGACATGGAGTGTCCTAGGGGCTGTGGGGCTGGGGCAGGGGGAGAGACCAGGAGAACTCGGGGGTCAGGGAAGCAGAGGGGCTGGGGAATCTCTCCCGGCCAGGCAGCAGTGCTGAGGGAAGCCAAGCCAGAAGACCTTGGCACTTGCTGAAGTGACCGTGAACTTCCACCTTCTCTGGGTGGTGGCAGGGCTTGTCCCAGGGTGTGTGGAGAAGCCTTTCCCTGTTCCCTGGTCATCTACTACCCGCCTTGTCTTCTGCTCTGGTTGCAGGAAGGAGCCAAGGAGTTCGCTGCGCTGCACAACCCCAGGTCCAAGTGCTCGGGCCGGCGCCGCCGCCGCCACCACATGGTGGGCGCCTCCTGCTCCAACACCCCAGCCTCCACCGTCACCGAGACCAGGGAGGGCGACAGCGACCGAGACACGGGCAACGAGTGGGCCTCCAGCTCCTCGGGTACGATGCCAGCCCAGACCCCCTTCCTCCAGGAGCAGTAAGGACGGCAGCACCGCGCGGCTGGGGCTGGCACTCAGGGTTTCCAGCTGGACTTAGACATGAGGGACACCAAGGTCCTGCCCTTCCTGCTGTGGGGTCCTTGTCCGCCCCCAGGAATGGTGAGACCTTTGCTGGGACGTGCAAAGCCCAGAGCCCCCATCTTGGGGTGCCTTGCCTGGCTGTGCTGAAGATGGTGTCCCTGGTGGGGGGGCTTCTCCATTGTGGGGGCTTGCTCAGGGCCACAGACAAGCAGCAAGTGCTCCTGCCATGGTGGGGGACACTCTGGTGGCCAGGGCAGGACGAGCCCCTAGGAGGCAGAGGGGTCCTGTATGTTTGGGGTCCCTTTTCAGGAGGAAGAGGAGAGAGTGGCTTCCTTGTCCTCTGGGTCTCTGTCCCGGTTCAGCCTTGGCAGGGGAGGTGACACAGTGACTCTGGTGCTGCCAGAGGCCATTGCCACTGTCCCAACAGGGCTGCCAGGAGGTACAGGGCCTGGCGAGGTGGCATCTGGCGCTGCTGGGGGTCACTGCCCTCAGGACCTGCCATGGTGGGTGGGGGATGTCCCTCCCATGTTGTGTTTGGCTTAACCCCTGCTGTTCCTCCTGCCAGAGGCCAACTCCCGCTGCCAGACCCCCACCAAGCAGAAGCTGAGCCCGGCCTCCTCCCAGCTCTTCGCTGTGGAGACGCCACAGGAGCCCGTGGAGTGGACGGGAGCCGAGGAGTCGCTCTTCCGAGTCTTCCACGGGACGTACTTTAACAACTTCTGCTCCATCGCCAGGCTGCTGGGAACCAAAACCTGCAAGCAGGTGGGTTGCCGGGAGGGTTGGGAGCCAAGGGAGGCCTTGGCCGCTGCTCGATGGTTGTTTTTCTCCCTTCCCTGCCACAAACCGCCCGGAGGAATGTGTTGCATCAACATTCCCGTGGCGTTGGGTGTTGTTATTTTTGCAATTCTGCTGCGGTTTGCAGAACGAGCCCCCATGTGCCCGGTGCTGCTGGCTCTCTCCAGAGAGCCCTGTCTGAATCTGGCACCCATTTTCCCAGGCACAAGAGGCATTGGCACCCACTGTGGGCTTTGCATGTCCCAGCAAAGGTCTTGCTTTGCCTGGCACCATTCCTGGGGGCGGACAAGGACCCCACAGCAGGAAGGGCAGGACCCTGGTGTCCCTCATGTTTAAGTCCAGCTGGAAGCCCTGAGTGTGAGCCCCAGCCACGGGGTGCTGCCATCCTTACTGCTCCTGAAGGAGGGGGGTCTGGGCTGGCATCATACCCAAGGAGGAGCTGGAAACCCACTCCTGCCTGCTTTTTGGTCCCCGGGACTGGGGCCCCCCTGTGTGTGCTTGCTTGTGCTCTCTGTTTATGCTTTAGATAAAACCAGCTTGAGTACACTGAACTTTATTCTTCTTTCTGCTTCTGTTCGCTGGTAGGTCTTTCAGTTTGCGGTGAAAGAATCGCTTATAACGAAACTGCCAACGAACGAATTAATGAATCCGTCCCAGAAGAAGAAAAGGAAGCACAGGCAAGTGTTGGACAAGCTCGTTTTGTTCTTAAAATGCAACCAGATCCACTGCTTTTTGTGCCAGCGCATTCCTGGTAATCCCCATCTGGCTGCCATCTGCCCGTGTCCCCACTGTCACACAGGGCTGACAGGGCTGAATGGACACTGGTGCCAGCCTCTCCCTGTGGTACCACCCTGGTGGGGGGCTCTGCAGCCCCGCCGCAGCCCGAGGAGGTTGTCAGGGTGCTGCAGAGCCATCCCACCTTCCCACCAACAGCCATGGCCTCAGCTCCTTGGCTCCCAGCCTGTCCTCGTGTGCTGATCCCAGTGTGCCCAGTATTATTCTGGCTCTGGCGTTTGCCTTAAATAACTCCTGCTGTAGCTGTTCCCTTCATCTGGCTGGTGGTTATTAATGCATGAAGCTGCCAGGCAGCCGCAGCCCCGCTGGTGGCACCGAGCAGCCGTGGCTGGCTGTCCCTCCCGGTGTCCCACACGTCCCCTCATACCCCCTCTGCTTCTCTTCCAGGCTCTGGGCTGCTCACTGCAGGAAGATCCAGCTGAAGAAAGGTAGCGTTTGCCGTGGTTGAGTGGCCACTGGGGCATGGATGGAGTTGCCCAGCTGTGGGAATGGTGGCCTTGCTGGCACTCTCAAGGCTGTGTCCATGCTCTGGCTCAGCCGGGGGGGAAGAGGGATCCTGGCAAGCAGCCCCACTGTAGAACAGGCCATCTGGGGCAAAGCAGAGCTGTCTGTGGGTCGGTAACCAGAGCCACGGGGCTGTGGGAGCTGGGTGCTGCACCGCACCTTCCCTGCCCCACAGCCCCTGGACGTGCTGCTTTTAATCGTTTCTGCAACGTGTGGCTTCTCATCCAGATGTTTCTCCTCTTCTTCTAGATAACTCGCCTACCCAGGTGTACAACTACCAGCCCTGCGACCACCCCGAGCACCCCTGCGACAGCTCCTGCCCCTGCATCATGACCCAGAACTTCTGCGAGAAGTTCTGCCAGTGCAACCCTGACTGTAAGGAGAAACCTGGGACCGTGGGGCAGGGGGGCAGCAGAGGGCACGGTGGTGGGGCTTGCTGGAGGCACGCTTTATTCCTGTGTTGGCTGCTCTCTCCATCCGCAGCAGCTTGGTTAGTGGCCTTCTGAAGGCCAAAAAACCCTGTCCTATGCTGCACCATCACTCTCAGCAGCTGAGAGACGTGCTCTTGTCCAAGAATGCTCATCCACATGTCTGTATCCACCATCAACAACCCCAGGAGGTGCTGCTGGTTCCCTGCGAGCGGGATTTGTGGCCAGCAGTTGGACTGGGAGTTGGGTCACTGCTCTGCCATGGCTGCTTTTCCTTTCTGGGCTTTCATTCCTAGCTCTGCTGTGGAGAGGACTGCACTTGCCCACATCAGTGGGGCTTCTGAGGGTGGATTCATTAAGAGTGGAGGCACAGCTTGGGGCTGGAAGGACTGGAGGGTGCTGGGGAGCCAGCTCAGGCACTGAGCTCCTCTGTACTGATCTGTTGCTCTTATATTATCAGAGTTGTTTATTTTTAAACCACACATAATTAGTCCTAAGGTCTGTTGGGCATCTCCAAGAGCAGCATCTCCAGCCACGCAGATGGGGAGGACCCTGTGCAGGGTCCATGCTCTTGGGGTGAGCCTGGCTCAGACCCCTCATGCACCCAGGGTGTTCCTGTGCACCCCAAATTCAGTGTATCTCCTTGTGTTCTTTGAGGAGCAGAAAGGTCTGGGGGTTCCTGTCCCTGCTGCCCAGCGCAGAGCTGCATGGTGGTTGGGCAAGGTGGCCCTTGGCCACCAGCTGAGTTCTGACCTGGCTTGGGGTGAGCTTCTGTGTTCCTGGGAGCTGGAAAAACCTGGTGCCAACCCCTGGACTGTGTCACTGCAGGTCAGAACCGCTTCCCAGGCTGCCGCTGCAAGACCCAGTGCAACACCAAGCAGTGCCCCTGCTACCTGGCCGTGCGGGAGTGCGACCCCGACCTCTGCCTGACCTGTGGTGCCTCCGAGCACTGGGACTGCAAGGTGGTCTCCTGCAAGAACTGCAGCATCCAGCGTGGCCTCAAAAAGGTGCTCGGGGGTGGTGTTGCGGGGACTGGCCTCTGGGTAGGGTCGATGAACAACGAGGGAGTGAGCGAGCCACCTGGGCAAGGGGGTTGGGAAGAGAAACTGCTCTCCTCCAGGCTTTTGCAGCGCTTGTGGATGTGAAAATCAGGGAAAGGGAGTTAGGCGAGAGCAAGGGAGTGTAAAAAGTGACTCCTAAGAAAGGTTGGGTCTTGAATCCCTCTGGTGAGGGCAAGGGATTGTGTGTGAAAGACCAAAATTCACAGAAAGGTGCAAATGGGTGGGTGTGGAGTGAAGCTCAACTCCAGGCTCATGGTGCTGCAACCTGTAATGGTGCTGCAGCTCTGCAGGGAGCTGCGTGTCACCTCAGAGCAGGGGACACCGGACAGGCACTGGCTACCCTTTGTTTCTTGGGTTTACTTGGCTCTGAGACATTGGGACTAAGCACAGCGTGGCCATTCCTGGGCACTGCCCTGGTGTGTGCCAGTGTGCCGGGAGGAGGAGAGCTCTTCTCTGGCACTTTCTGGGGTGTTTGGTACTCAAGAATGATCTCTCTGTGCTGGAGATGGTGGGTCTGCCAACGGTAACCCTCCCCTTTTCACCTCTGTTCCAGCATTTGTTGTTGGCACCATCGGATGTCGCCGGCTGGGGGACTTTCATCAAGGAGTCTGTGCAGAAGAACGAGTTCATCTCCGAGTACTGTGGCGAGGTGAGCGCTGCTGCCCGTGCTGGGGCTGCCCTGCCCTCCCAGCAGGCTGCCATCAGGGACCACTGGTCCAACGGGGAGAGCGAGCCTTCACCAACCCAACCTGACTGGGTTTGGGAGATCATAGAATTGTCTAGATTGGAAGGGACCTTTGAGATCATCTAGTCCAACCATCAACCTAACTGATAAACAACAATCCATCATTAAACCATGTCACTGAGCACTGTGTCAACTCATCTTTTGAATCCCTCCAGGGATGGTGCTTAAACCCCTTCCCTGGCAGCCCATTTCAATGATTAATAACCCCTTCAGTGTAAAATTTTTTCTTAATATCCAATCTGAACCTCCCCTGGCACAACTTCAGGCTGTTTCCTCTTGTTCCATCGCCTGTGACTCAGGAGAAGAGACCAACCCCCACCTCTTTACACACCCTCCTTTCAAGGAGTTGAAGAGAGCCAGAAGCTCTCCCCTCAAGATTGAGTCTTGCATCACTTTGGGACCCATCTCAGTGCTCCAGGGCCCCCTGTTGTAGATGTGCTGCTCCTGGGGAGCCCAGCTTGTGTCTCTTCCCCTCCTGGGGAGTTGCAGCCATCCTTGTCATGCCACCATGCAGTGGGTCTCTCAAGGCCATTCTCCTCTTCCAGCTCATCTCGCAGGACGAGGCTGACCGGCGAGGGAAGGTCTATGACAAGTACATGTCCAGCTTCCTCTTCAACCTCAACAACGGTAATTCACCTGTGGTTTCCAGGGCCAGAGGGGACTTGGGCTTTCTGGCAGGGAGGCTGGTGGCCAGGCATGTGGTCTGAGCCCATCTGTCACCTGGGTGGCCTGTCTTTACAACAGTTTTCTTCTTTCTGTTTTTCTTTTAATAGATTTTGTTGTTGACGCCACCCGCAAAGGAAATAAGATCCGCTTTGCTAATCACTCGGTGAACCCCAATTGCTACGCCAAAGGTGAGCCATCCCTGCCCGGGCACATCATAGTGGGGTAAGGTTCTCTGGGTCCTGCTCAGCTCTGGCATCGCAGCCGGGTCTCGGGGGTTCCCGGTTGCCCTGAGCCTGGGGGAGCAGCAGAACTTCAAAAACCAGGACAAAGTCATCTCCTCCTCCTCCTCGTCCTCCTCCCTGCAGCAGATCATGCTCTGCTGGTGAGGGCCCTGCTCTGCTCTGTGGTGGCCCTGACCTTGGAGGAGGGCAGCTGGAGCTCCCTGGGGAGCACCCATCCCTCCTGGGGGGCTGCTCAGGGACCAGGCAGGGCCAGTGTGCTGCAAGACCTCCCAGCCCGAGCTGCAGCTGCATGTCTCTGATGTTGTCTCTCTGGTTGCAGTTGTGATGGTGAATGGAGACCACCGGATAGGGATCTTCGCCAAGAGAGCCATCCAGGCAGGAGAGGAGCTCTTCTTTGACTACAGGTACCCTGGGGCTGGCGACAGGGGCAGGGTGACCCTGCTTTCCCTCCCCACGTTTGTGGGGGACGTGGGGGCCGTTACAGCAGCCCTGACTTTCCTGTCTCTCAGGTACAGCCAGGCAGATGCCCTGAAGTACGTGGGCATAGAGAGGGAGACGGATGTCATCTAGGCTGTGTGGGACGTCCCTGGCACGCACACCTTCTGCTGCACCTCCTGAGCGATGCCATGTTTGCTTCACGCTGACATGACTGCTGCTGTCCCCGCTGCCGCCTGCCTCACAAGCGCTGCTTCCCACCCAGACGCCCGGAGAGACTCGGGGCAGGAGTTGAGTGGCTGCTGCCCGAGGGGGCATCTTGGCCAGCCCTGGGCCAGGGTGGGCTCGGGACCAGCTCTGCAGGCTGGAGGGAGCCCATGGACCAAAGCGGCTGAGTTTTGGAGGAGAGCTGTGGTGTCAGAGGAGGGACAGCCGCGAATTCTCGGTCTCCTTCCATTTCTGTCCAAGGGCTGGAAGAACAAGAGAGAGTGAGGTACCACCCGCACCCAGAGCCAGGGCGGCAGAGGGGCTGGAGGTCTCCTGTCCCTGGGGACAGGCTCCGGTCTCGGGTGCTACCTCCTGCTGCCTGTTCTGTCCTGTTGAGGAGGACAGTGACAGGGTTGGAAGCCATAGAGAAGTGGCCACAGCAGTGTCCAGACCCCCAAGCTGCTGTCGCTGAGGTTCTGTTTCCCCTCTGCCCCCGCTGGCGGGGGGACAGGGACTGCCTGGCCGTGGCTGGCACGGCACGATGCCCAGGGTGGGCAGAGCAGCACTATGCAAAAAGTCACTTTGGGGAGGGAGGTCACTGAGCTGGGAAGGGACGACGTTACGAGGGTGCTGCTGCGAGCACAAGAGTCCAGAGGCAGCAGGAACCGTGAGTCCTTCCAGCCTGTGGCATTCCCTCATGGCTGGGGGGCTTGTGCCCATCCACAGCTGCCTGGCACAGCTGGAGCTGGTGTGTGGATGCTTCTGTGGGGCAGCTTTGGGGCTTGGGCAGGGGGAGACCCTGCTGACCAGCCGGGGTTGCACCCAGATGGGAAGATGGGAATCGGCCACCCCTGCTGTGGACAGGGGCTTCCTGGCTGTGTGGCACCGGAGCTGGTTCCTCTACTGTCCCCAGGGGAGTGGCAGGGGGCTCTGAGGGGGTGTTGGGCACTGCAGGAGATAGCAGAGTGGGTCTCCTCAGTGGGGAGAGCCTTTTGGGGCACAGGGGTCATTGGATGTTGCTGTGCTGAGGTTTGGGGGGGCTCCTCAGAAACCTGCTGAGGAGTTTCCGACACTGGTCCGGGCCCTGGGGATAAAGGGGAAACATTCTCTGGCAGGGGGAAGTTTGGCTTTAGCACTCCATGCAAAGAGAAAAAAGCACTTTAAAACTATTCCTTCTCAGCCAGCAGCTGGGCCCGTGTGCCACTCTTGGGGTGGGGGGCACCACAGATGGCTGCCATTGCCCAGCAGCACCTTCACAGGGATGTTGTCCGTGGCTGGGACTGGGCAGTTGGGTTGGGGGTGGGTGGTCTCCCCTGAGTGGGTCCTGGGGTGGCCCAAAGGACGGGTCTGTCCTCTGGGAGCCACATATGCTGCAGCTGAGGGTGCCAGAGGGTGCCCAGGATGGCATGAGGAGCCCTGGGGGGGTTCCAGAGCCCCTCACCCCCTTTGGGGGACGGTGGGCACATCTGCCCCTTGTCCTTCCTCTGGGGTCTGGGGGCTCCTGGGGTGCCCATCCCAGTGCGTGATCCAGGAACGCAGAGAGGCCCATGCCTTTCTCAGCCTCCCACCATGGCAGGCGAGACCGTCCGTCCGTCTGTCCTTCCTGCTGTCTGTAACACCCTCCCAGGACTCGGGAGGGTGTTTGGGTCTGTCTGGAGCAGCGCTTGTACCCCGACACCCGCCTGAGCCCCCCTCCCCATCGCCTCCGTCCCCCCTGGACCCTGCTCTCGGCTCAGCGTCCTCTCTGCCACTTTGGCCATACCTGCACTACGCCAGGCTTCTGTCTGTGGTTTGTCGACGGTGAATAATAATGCACTTTAAAAATAGTGTGGCTTGTAGCCTTTGTCACAATAAAGTGGTAGTGACCATCCTGCTGCAGCTTACTGGCCTCTGTCACCCCTCGGAGGAGCCGTCCCCTGCCTGGTGTGGGCTCAGCCCGGCTGTGCCCCCACCGCAGTTGGCACCACGGACCCCCAACAGGGATTGTGAGGGTCCCAGTGCCACCAGCCACCCAAATTGGCACTGTTGGAGGGCTGGGAGGCAGCAGAGATGTGCTGGAGGGGAGAGCAGGATGTGCCTGTGCGTGGCAGCGGGATGAGCTGCATCCAGCCCCGGTTCTCTGCATCCCACATCCCACATACCCCTCCAGAAGTGGGAATTGCCATTATCCACACCAGTCCCTTCCCAGGATGAGGGGCTGCTGCCCCTGGCATCCACCCAGGCTGCTGAAGGGAAGGGTGGGGGAGTGTCAAACGCCGTCATTCTGCCTTTATTTGAGTTATCTTCACATCTCATTCAACAAAAACCAGGTTTTTCTAAAAAATAAAGTGCCCAGTGGAGCTAGGCCTTTGGGTAGATAAATGCGTTTCTGTTAACGGTCGTCTTGCCATGATACAGCGAGTGAAGAGGAGCTTTTCCCTGGGCTGGAGGTAATCGGCAGGACAGACGGGCACCTCGTA
>VXBW01001476.1:0-10006 GCA_013400375.1 Thinocorus orbignyianus
TTTTTTTTTTAACTTTATGTATAGTATACCCTGAATTTAAGGGTGATCTTCAATCTAAAACAATGGTCTCTTTTCAGGTTATTAAAAGAATTAGGTCCTTGTAGAACATTTTCAATGTATTACACAAACATTTAATAAGACAAGAAAGCTGAGACCTTATTAATGCTTACAAATGTCTAAAGGGTGGATTGAAAGGGGATGGAGCCAGACCTTTCAGTGGTTCCCAGAGACAGGACAAGGGGCAACGGGTATAAGCTGGAACACAGGAAGTTCTATTCAAATATGAGAATAGGATGACAGAACCCTGAAACAGGCTGCCCAGGGAGGGTGTGGAGTCAGTCCCCTTCTCTGGAGACCTTCAAAACCCTCCTGGATGCAGCCCTGAGTAATGTGCTCTGGGCAATCCTGCTTCAGCATGGGAGTTGGAGTAGATGATCTCCAGAGGTCCCTTCTAACTCTGACAATTCTGTGATAAATTTGTCTTCAGAAGTTATCTACATGTTCTTTCCACCACCCAAATGGTTTCACTGACAACTGCCATATGCTTTTATCCTGTGTTGTGTACTCTGAGACCTGGAGGTCACTTGAGTAACTCAACAAAAAGGTAAGAGGTGCATTTCTTGCTCAGATCTTACCATCTCTCCAAAACCATAATTATCCTCTAAAAATTCAGTTTTTGTCTAGTCTTTGGTAACTGTTTATGGCTACAGACATTTCCAAAGCAGAGTGAAAGACCAGGTACTGTATTTTAAGTTGCAGTCCATTCTATAGTACATCCTTAACAAGGACAGCAAAGCTGTCGCCTCAGGAAGCTCATGTCTTCTTCCCTTCTTCATGACTTCTCCCTTTCTATGAAAGCACAACCTGGCCTTTGGCCATAATGTACTTAAAGATACACTCTCAGCAACCCTTCAATGTAAAAAATACCATTGGAATGTTACAGAGACTGATGAGCTACACAGGATTTACACAGGGAGCTTTATTTTTTAAAAATGAAAGGTATATATGTGGTACCTAAATGTTTAATGTCTTTTTACTGAGCTTTACCCGTGACCTTGAGAGGCAACACTGTAAGGGTTGTTCCTTCAGTACAAAACATTGCAGCCTTATTACTAGAATCTTAGTTAGAATCTCTAAATTTTGAAGTCATTATTAGATTCACTTGACTAAAAGAAGATAGATCATTACCACAATGTTATGGAAGTGTTGGTATATGTGCACATCGCTCACTGCATGAAACTCACATTGAAAAATGACAGCATCAATTCCAAGGTCTGTACTGAGCTAAGGGACAAAGCTGCACCTCATTTTCCCCCATGATGTTTCTCTATTTCCAGCCCCACCACTGTCTGATGGACAAAAAAGTACCAGGCACAAGAAGCAAAGACATTTGTTTTTTGTAACAAACCTTTCTACTTTATGTTTTCCATTTTCTTTTATGCTCATCTTCTTTTAAGGTTTCTTCTTTTGTAAAAGAGAGAGCTTAAATCTGTAACCCATTTTTTTTTTAAAAAAAAACAACCCAAACCTTTAATCTTTATTCAGAATTCTCTTTTATGATGCTAATGGAGGATTATACAAGAACTAACATTTTCTTATGTTTATTATTGTTGCTCAAGCCTTCCATATTTAATAAAAGAGGGACAAAGAGAGACAGTATAATTGCATCTTGCAGAAGCCTTCTTTTTTCTTTTAGACTTTCCTGCATTTTCAGAACTTCTTAAACAATTTCAATAAAATAGGGACTACTTAACAGAAATAAATTCTTTAGAGTACAGAGCTTGGATATTTTCCTCAACTCTTAGAAACACAGTGCCTCACGGACTTCAAATATTTTTCAGAGAAAGATGGAAGCGTGTGGAAACATGGTTCCCTATCACTCAGATACCCTGGCCTTTCTTCCACTATTTTTCTCCAGTTAAGAATGAATAGCTCTGAGTCAGGCCAGAAATCATCTTGCCTCCTACTTAGAAGAGTCTGAAAAGTAAAAATCTCTACAACAGCCCATCAGACAAATCATAGCTGAGAGATGTAAATTGAGGATAATGACAGGAAAGAACAGGAGTAATTAAATGCTCTGTTTTTGTGAAGATGACGAAAGTAAGGATTTTCTCCAAAATTCATCACTCTGTTCCAGGACATGGCATCATAAAGTACAAAACCAGAATGACAACTATTCTCTCACAGCTTTAAAATTCAGGCTACTAAATTGTTTCTGGTTCTAATTACTGCATTTCTGAGTCACTAGGATTTTAACTGTGTATTTAAATAGTGGCAAGTTGATGCCCAAATCTTGTTACAAGTACAGATGCATTTCTATTGTAGATAAAAGGACTGATGATCTCATGGCAAGTTTTGAAACACTATAGAAAATTATAATTATTTTTGAAACACAGATAAACTAATTATTAGATAACACATACTACAGCTAACCTTCTTCTACATGATGTATGGGCAAAAATAAAAATCTACTCCATAGCCTTTGGAATCTATGGGGAATTCTACATTATTTCCCATATTCCTTGTACAAAACTCCGAATAGTAGAATGACTCACTACTCAGCTGTACATTTTACCATGTCCTCACAGGACTTGGAAAGAAGAGATAGAGAGAAATACGAAACCAGCCTGACTTTGATCCTATTGTTGATAAGGCAGCTGAACTAGGTTATCTACAGGACATAAACCTTGGTGTATTTGGTAAAGTGCCTTGATTATTCTATGGACTAGACTTACAAAGTTTCATCACATAAGAATTAGCTTTGGTGTAAGCCACCTTCTCCAACTTGTGTAAAACCTACAGCCTTGAGTCATAAGCTTCCTTTCCCTGACCAGTTGCCAAAGGCTTGGAGTCATACACTGAACCACCAGCCTCCTGAGCAGGGAGTCAGCCAGGGTTTAGTACTATGGAGTCAACAACACGGAGTGCTTCTCTCTTCTCTCCACCCACAATGTTTTAAAACAAAAGCAGTTAATTCTACAGTGCTTTGTATGGCACTTGATTCATTTTACGTGATCATCTAGAAGACATACTGCTTCGGGGGTCTGAATGTTTGCTTTAATAGACTCAATCCTGACATGAGCTAGGGCATTCATGAGTGCCCAGACAAATGTTATAGGCGCTTAAGTACTTGTACTGATGAAAACTTAGGCAAAGTATTTTTCCTCTCTTTAAAGTTAGATGGCACAAACATGGATTTTAACGACCACAGATCTAGACAGGAACCAAAAGTCTACCTAAACCTACCTACATTCCTCTGTGGTTCTAACCCTGAGGTCCTCTGCAGTGCTATGGAAATATAAAGTAACTGGAATATGAATAAGAATGATGGCTTTATGCACCTATGGCAGTTTTCAATGTCTGAGTGGCTACCTCCTATTTCATGCTGTTCAGACACATGAAAACTTGGCACTGTAAGCTGTGTGTACTACCAAGATGTTGATATAGCTGCAACAATACTAGCTTCTTCACAGCAGTACTCTGGTAGTGCTGGCCACTAAGTGAATTTGATGTGCCAACTCATATACTACTGAAGAATTTGAATGTTTTTAACCTATTTACAATTTACTATAGCACCTCCAAAATTTCAGTGGTTTATTAGCATAATCTTCCTTAATCAAAGATTGTCTTTTTTTGCCTCTAGTTCAAAAATATGCTTATTTTTTTAATCTGAAAAATGTAATTGCAAGCCATATTATTTTAAGTTACTATGATTAGATAACATTGTATTTTGTAGATTACTTTCATCTCATAATCTTCTGCTTTGCACTTCTTAAATCATACAAAGCCATTCATAACAAGAAAATCAGAGTGAGATTAGGTATTGCTGTTGACAATATATAGGTACATGAGCTTAAGGAGGAATGATAAAATGTGTACTACACTGATCTGGTGTAACCAAGTTCATTCCAATTAGTGTAAGACTAATTCTTTGCCAAAAGCTGTAAAATAACTGGAAGAGGCTCAGCCTTCCCATAAAGCTTTAGAGTACCTACACTCATACACACAAAATGCTTTTGCCATCTTTTTCAAATAAATTGTTTGTATTCATGGAAAAACAGCAACCGAGTATTCAGCCAGCTGAGCCTCATCAGCCGCAATTGAGCAAAGCTCAGGGCAAACAGGAGAAGCTGCACAATGAAGGCAGACTGAGGGGCTCTGCACCAAGTTGTGCCAACTTGTCTACGTTGCAACTATTAACTGAGATATAAACAACTGTAAGATAGCACAATATAGCTATGCCTGCCACATATCCTCTTTTTCCCCAGTCACTCCCTCCAGCAGGGCAAAAGAAGGAAACCCTTTTTATTGTGCTGGGTGTGCACAGAATAGAATGGGTACACAGAGATTTACAGAGGAATTGCATGGGTAGAATCAAAAGGGAGCAGCGCAGCTCTTCACTTCATGGGGTATCCAAAGTGGCAAATAGAAGAGACCTGCTACACCAGGAATGTAAGCCCAGTCAGGAAACACAGATAGCAATGAAAACCTTCCACAAGCAAACAGAACTTCCAGAGCATCAGAATCACTCAACATTTGCTGTATTTTTTGTTTGTGCAAGAAGGAATATGATATTTCCAATCTAAATGTTAAAAAATTGATGTTTCTGTGCTTCAATAAAATTAACAAATACCAAAAGATAGGTCAAGCATTCAAGTCAGTACCTATAAGAGTAGTAAAAGAAAGCCCATCATTCAAATTGGAAAAATAAAAAAAAAAGGGGAATCAAAAGATAGAGCTGACTTGAAATGAGTGGTGGTGTGCATTTTGTCATTAAGTAAAGGTCAATCAAACACAAGTAGAGACAAAACCATCAGCACTCTATAGTGAATTTCATCCTTTGCTACATATAAAGTGATCCACTAATTTTGTGAACGATGTGAAAATGTAAACATATTTTCTTTGTATTACCAATTATTTTCCACAAAAATGCAAAGGAAATAAATTGATAAAATAATGACACATAATTTATTATTACAAAATTTAATACTAAAAAAAAATTAATCTCTAACTGGAAATAATATTGTTTTCTAGAGCCTTTTATATATGTCCATACCAGCCTTTTAAAATTTGAAGACAAGAATTTTAAAGCTGAAATTATAACACTGTTCTGCATTTAAATCCAGACTGCTGCTTTCATTTGAAATATAATCTGGAACTTCTGCATTATTATAATTTTTTTAAACCAAAATATATTTCTGCCATCTGCACAGTAAGAACATTTCCATATTCAGAATCATTGAAATAAATTTGACAGAATGATTTGAATAATCCATATTAGACTGATAGCTACTCATGAGGTTGATGTGTTAGAAACAGTAAAACACTGGAAAAAGAAAAGTACTTGGGGGGGAATCAAAACCTGGAGATACAGGAGAAATATAAAGTTGTGACAAACTGTCATGGGGCAAAAACAGGACAGGTGCACCCTCAGGATAAAGGGAAATAAAAAGGAAAGGACCTGCAGGAATGAGTTTTCCTCCTAACAGTTTTCCACTAGTAAATTATAAACTAACCTTACTCCTACTGGTAATATTGAAGCTTTATTCACTCTTCAGATGTTAAAAAGCACCTCTTTAATCTTCAGTGTCTATATTTTTCTCCTCAAAAGGCTACTTTTGAATCTATTACATGGTTCCTCTAGAGTCAATAGTCCATTAACATTGGCCTACCGGGCACAAAAGGTTTGAAATTCTTTCTTTTTTCATAAGACCCAGAAGATACAAGGGGTACCTTGTTCTCTAAAAATTGCAAAGCTTGAAAAAAAGCTTTAAAAAAAGCTTTAAAAAACCAGCTGTTGTATAATCTCATTAATGCAGTGTAGACATGACCTCTTTAAAGGAAAGGAGAAGCGGCACAGAGTGTGGTGTCTGAACAAACCAGCAAGAACCTGGTCTCCACCTGATGTGAGCAGACTACTGAACTGGAGGTGCACTTCAGAGACACAGATGTGAGTAAGCTGGTTATTTGGTGAATCCAAACTTGGTCAACAATTCACATAAATAGCTTAATATACACCAGATCTATTCACAAGGAAGTCCATCCTCACTACCACTATTATTTCTTTTGTTGTCATTGTAGACAAAAGCCCCAAAAAAGAAAAACAGAAGCAGCACAACCTGCCAAAATTTATACTGGACCTTTTTATTGAATGCAAACACGGATTTAGTAACTTAATTTGGGCATCCAGTTCTGAGTATCAATTCTTTTACACAA
Organism: Thinocorus orbignyianus; assembly: GCA_013400375.1. NCBI lineage: Eukaryota > Metazoa > Chordata > Aves > Ciconiiformes > Thinocoridae > Thinocorus > Thinocorus orbignyianus. The sequence continues at coordinate 6,217 of VXBW01001476.1, forward strand.
CTTTTATTATTTCTCTTTTGTTGCTATTGTTCTGAATTTCTATAAGCAGCTGTCGGTGCTTCATGTTCACTGCTCAATTGTTTTTCAGATAAAATCATGAAGTAAAGTAAAGATTATCCACTGTCTCTGACAGTTTATCTTTCACAGACTAAGAGAAGACAGAGAGGACTAGGACTAAAATGGCTTAAAATGCTACTAAGAGAGATAACAAATCCAAAGGTCATAAAAAGTCATGAAAAGTTCCAAAATTAAGAAGCTTTTTGAAGCAACTAAAGTCTATGCAATTCTAACGTGCCCAGGTGAATTGCATTACCCATGCTTTATCACAAAACGTGTACGATTTGACACACGTTTCTGCCTTTATGTAAAGTACCTCAGCTTCCCTTAAGAAAAAAAAAATAAAAAAAAATTGTTTGACCTATTTGACTGTAGAAGGCAGATAAATTTATCTGGAGGATCTATTTTAAAACCTTTTAGTACCAAGAAGACAATTCAAAAAGATCACGGAGTAAATAAGAAATAGTTAAGAAATCATAGGAATGCTTACATTCCATAACGGTGCGACTTTTGTTAATCCTATTTCTAATTCTCATAATTTCAAGGACAGTTATTTCAGGAAAAAGGTCATCAGTACATCTAAGACCTTCAGGCTGGAAAAGCCTACTGTCATAGGGAGATATAGTCTCTACTCAAACTTTAAGCTGCTTTAGGCGAGTCAATAGCTTTGACTTGTAAAATAAGTTAATTCTGGTCTCTTCTGTTATTTGCTGTTTTTGTTCTTCAGAGACAAGGTACTTCTTCAGATTTATGCTATTGCCCCTCTAGTTTCCTGCTAGTTCTGAAGTAATCAATAAGATTAGTGCTATCATCAAAATTATTTTAAAACTGTCGCTATCCTTTATCCTTCTGGTATCATGTGAATTTGAGAACTCATTTTGCAACACTAGAAAACTTCCTCAAAGTTAAAAGAAAAATGAATCAATTCTTGGGGGCAATCAGCATAAATATTGTAACTAAACTTCTCATCTGGGATTACGCAGGTATTATATCACATATAAACAATTACAGACACGATAAGCAACCCAAGTTGCCTGCCAGAGATGTTAGTCTTTAAATCACATGCTGATTAACACCACTTAAGGAAGATATATGATATTCTTTTTAGGATAACTATTTAAAAAAGGTCAGGTTTGCAATTTCAGAGCTTCTTCCTCTCTCTTTTTTTTTTATTTTTATTTTTTTTCCCCCACAGCAAAAACCTCTAGTCACTTTAGTGATATTATATTAACTCTCCAGTTGGCAGTGCAACACATTAGCTATTATACAAATAATTTATATCGGCACTGCAGTGTTAAAGAAATTAAATAATTTGGGACAATTTGATTTTGAAAGTTCGAGAGAAATGCTCGATGACTAAAGGAGCAGAAAAGAAGGAATGAAGAAGTGGAAAAAATAAGAGTGGGGGACAGAATTAGCAATCTCACTTTCTTATGGCTGTCATCTGGGTGGAAGGACCTCACAGAAGCACAAACTGTTGTAACTGCCAATTAAATTACCCCAATGCCTTCAGACAATCTTTTCTGGGCCATTGGAACTATAATATTTTAGCTGTACACAACTACAGCTCTATCTTGTTACACCTCTTCTCACTTCATGCTACAATTATAACACATCAGATTTATGTACACTTTCCATCTCCCTTTCTTCTTAAGCAGTATTTATTTTCTTTGGATACCTACTATTTTAAGGTGCATATTTAAAACTGATGTATTAGTCACTGAATAGCTGAGAGTTTATGCCCTCAATTTGTAGAGTTGAGAAATTCCTGAAAAAAGGTGACATAAATTATGCGTGTTTTCTCTCTCATAACAGTCCAATATTTCCTATGTCATCCTTGCTATTTATAGACAAAGTTTGGGCATTGATTTATCTTAGCTCTAAATAAAGATAATATCACAATTTGCATTGATAAATTAAAAAAAAAACAACAACAAAAACCACAAAAACCAAGCAACCAGAAAACCCCCCAAACCAACCAACCAACAACAACCAAACTTGACATAATTGTTTCTTCCTTGGTTTTCTTTTCATTTGCTGCTTCCCACAGATGGCAATGCAGTGCCCACAGCCCGAACGCACTCTGAGCCTGAGCAATGCTTCATGCCCACTGACTGAGAGCCAGCAAAGTGCTGACTGTAACCCTTATCACCCTGCCCTGAAACATACTAAAAACCCCCATAAAAATCACACAGAAAAGTCAATACAAAGATGCATAAGCCGGACATTCCCAATGTCTTCAGAGAAACAGGTCAATGTACTGTGTGCATTTCCAGAAGGTAATTAGGAATACTACGTGTAGCAGTGAAAAAGAAAGCAAGGTCTGTGGGCACTAGTTTAACCCTCACTCCACCTAAAGCAAGTCAACTCAGGCACTTCCTTCTCAAGGGTGCGTATTTTCAGTGGTATTATTTACAGTACTGTATCTTTAAAAAAGTTTCTGTTCTGTGACCTTGTCTGTTGGAAGCTTTATTGCTTTTCTAACTCAGCTTCAAATTAACAGAACTTTTTCTTCATTTTCTTGTTTATGTATCAGTTTCATTACTGCTGCCACACAGCTCTGGGGACAGAGCTAGTTAATGGCTGCATCTCAACTGCTGCAAATACAATTGCACGTTCTGCCCTGGGATATATGCGTGTAATTCCTGTTGACAATGCAGGGAAAATCAATTTTGTATGGCACTAAGAACTGCAACTGCTTATGGAAGGCAGCATTTGACTCTCAGGGTTACACGGTCATTTCTAATTTGGTAGAATGTGGCACTGCATTATTAAAAATGAAGAAATGTAGGGATAACAAACCCAACCAATTCACCCCATCCACAGAAGTCATAGTTTCCAAGGGCAGAATTGATCCATTATCCTCACATCATACATTTCTGGCCCCTCCATCCTTCGGTGCACACAGGGCAAAATAAAATGTACAATTCAAATTCTTATCCAATAAATACTAGCTTACCTGCTCTAAGTACCTTTGGTTTATCCTGATTTAAAACAGATACAGAGTTCTCCACTTCCTAATTTCACAGAGATTACTCCCTGGATTCAAATAAGTGAAAGATGACTTAGTCTGACTTGGAAGACTGAGAAAGCAGTGGTCATGCCCACCGCACTGCTAGGGCCAGTGTTGTCAGTCTGAACAAAAAGCAAAGAAGTGTAAAAAGTCAAGGTCAAGGACTGTCTTATAAAGGTTCTTCTGGATTCACCAGCAATTATACCTCTATAACTGAGAAAGATTGTAGGTACATCTTTAAAGGGAAAAGGTTGCCACCTATTCTTCAGATTATTTTTTTTCCTCTTTATGTTACAACCTTGTCACTGGAAATAAAGGCTACATTGCCTGAAATTGTCTTTCTCTCTTTTCTTCTGCACAAGAATTTGATCAAACTGAGTGCTTTTGCTGTGTTGCAAAAAAAGAGTTGAGAACAGTTGAGCATGTTTCCCCTCCTGAACATGAATGCTGGAGATAGAATAAAATTGTATTAAACAAAATTCACCTCATTTATGACTGAGGGGAAACCTGGGTTTCAGTCTATGTGATGGTATCCTTTTCGTTTACCTCATTATGGAAACTTCTTTAGCTAACCATATATTGCCCTGTCTGCATTTGTTAATTTCTTTATTTTTAAATATCCACATTTCAGGAGGGCTAGTTTCATATGATTTTCAAGAAGATTTCAAAGAAAAGATGCTAGCCAGTACTATTTTTTTCCTGTTTGTTTTTTTTTTTTTT
>VXBW01001476.1:10027-108103 GCA_013400375.1 Thinocorus orbignyianus
TTTTTTTTTCTGCCACCACCATTGAAGATGCTCTTCCACTCTACCCAAGGACATACCTCCCACCCTAGCAATTCTACAGCTGTCACAGCTGTCACCTGCAGCATTATAATATTTTTGAAAATCTGGTTCTTTCTTAGTTAAGTCATTATTCTATTACACATTGAGAAGGTTTAAGAATCTAACAATGTAAAATGACACAGAAGTAGGATAAGGCACAACATAAAGAAAAGCTAATACTGTTTATACGTTCCAAATTGTGGTCTTTGTGGTTGTAACACTACTTTTTGAATGAAAAATTTCCTTCTGTGAGTACTGTATTTCACTTGACAAATGAGAGCACTATATTATTGCCTTGATTAAAAACCAAGCCAACCCAAAAACTACTCATTGTGCCCATACTGCTGACAGACAGTATCTATCACATGTATGCAGTAGTTGCAATGTTGTTGGACTTTCTTTTTAATCTGGATCTCTGTCATTAACAAGCATGTGCTGGGGCTATAAGTGTTATTCTATGCTAATGATCCCCCAGACATCCTAAGAAGTGGGATTTAATCTCAAAGCATCTTAGTACTTGCATTTGTACTTCACCCGGGAAGTTTCTCAGCACCTTCAGAACACACCTAATTCATCATGAAAAACATTACATTAATGTGAGATTTATTTTCTGCATACAGGTAATAATTTTTTAATGGTTTTCTCCACCTTCCTTTCTAATCATGGATGAATGGAACTCCTGAAATTAGGAGTTTGTTTAGCTTCAGCTTCCAAAAGAAAAGGGAAATGTTTGAGTGTCTTTTTTTTTTTGATGGAGCTTTTCAAAGAGCCATTCTTTAATGTAATGAGAGAAAAAAGGTACAGTAGCATTCACAACAACACAGCTTTCAAAGAGCATCCTCTCATTACCATATAAATAGCAGTCACTTAGTATACCTTCCTCTGCTTATCATTCCAGTGTCAAACCTGCAAGTTCAAAGGTGCACCTTTTCTTTTTCCCCCCAAACCAGAAGCTCCAGTTTTTTGTCTATCGAGCAGTTATTTTTATGCGGGAAGAATAATGGCACTTCAGTCCATTTTTAATGATATTGTCTGTCAGTCAAGTAGATCTGCTCTGAAAGGCATGGCACTCACAGTTGGACATGGCTTATGTTACTCTACTTAATTTCACATCTACTGCAGAAATAGGTGAATAATGTCAATAGCTACAAAAATGATTCAGAATATTTCAGATATAGATATCATTGAGTTATGCAACACAACGTGAACTTTCAATACCACGCCTGCTGCACATAAACAATACAATTTCTTTGTTTATTTGTTTCCTCTGTTGCCTTATTGCATTCTAAACCCCATGATATTATTATGTAAAGCAGAATACTGTGAAACACAAGGCAGATCAAACTCACCCTGCTGGACATCAATTTAACAAGCAGAATAGTGCTTTTTTTTTAAAAAAAAAAAAAAAATCGTACTTCTTAAAACTGCAGGAGAAAAACATTATTATTCTAGAGCTACAGTTTATGAGAAGTACAACTTTGAGAACACCATGCATCTTCAGAAATTAATTCAGCATTAGACAGTTCAGTTTCTCAGCAATAATGTGGAAAACAGGAAGACTGTTTCATCTACAGACCACCTCTTCACACCGTGCAAATGGCCTCAGCATCATTAATTCAGACATTCTACTGCCACTAAGAAAACAGATTTGTTGATCTCCACCCTACTCACATGGCACCGTGCGGAGGTAGAGATTGTCTCTTATGATCTGCTGGAGCTCATGGTCTACCGAACCTTTCTGGAACCGTAAATTGAGGTAGTGACGAAGGTCCTTATCAACAATGCCTCCTGTCAGGGAAAAGACAAATGAAAGAATGATTTAAAAATATATTGCTTTGACGGAAGCAATGAATCACTTGTAAAGTCTCAGTGGCTCATTTTCCTTCATGTTTCTATCACGATGGATGACAGAAGCACAAAGAGCCTTCTAGTTAATGCATGCAGTTGGCATAATATCACTTACTATCAATAACCACAAAGGTTAAAACAGGTAATGACAATTAACTGGCTAAATCTTTACAGTACAAAAAATACATATAGGATTATAGACAAAGGTGTCAACTTTTTTTTGCACAAGTTGGAACATATTATTATATAACAGCCTACATATATATCTAAATAATACTTTATTAGATATTGCGTTCCCCAAGACCTTGTATCAATTTTCCACCTGCTTTTTAACCCTGAAAATCTTCTTTTGAAATGTCTCTGTAATGTTCAGTGGTTTTGGTCCAAGCATAACCAGAACAAAACGTAACTGCACTAATGATCATGTAAATATGATACAATTTTTTATGTTATTTATTTCTAACAGCATTCATATAAAAAAAAAATACTATAGCAGACAAAAGTTCATATTTTAGTTCTACCACTGAGAGGAGTCATTAGTAATAAATCTCAGCATACCATTGCAAACATGAAAAAAAAAAGAAAAGAATTGAGTTAAAAACCCCACATTTGCCACTTTTATTATAACTTTAGGACATAATAACTACACTAACTGGTGTATCATGTACCACTATTAAAGGCATACCTGGAGATTTAATCTAACACGATTAATAAACATTTCCCAGTATTCCCTTTCCATTTATTTTAATCTGGAGTATAGATCAGGTTTATAATTATGGAAAAAGTCTATAAAAACCTGGATTTCTTACTTCTCTGAAATTCTGACATAAGAAAAATATAGAAAATCGTTACTACACTGAGTTTTGACATATATTCCTGAGATGAAAAATTGCAAGCTGATCGTTCCTTAACTTGTTGCTTCATACATTCAACCTTAAAACATTTTTTTCAAATGGCATTTGCTATTGAACTCTCTGCTGAAAATCTTATTGACTTGGACTATATAAAGATTTTCCTGTAAAAAGGAACAAATAACATTCCTAGCTAATTATCTGAAAGTCACTACGGTGCACAAATGGCTATAAATTAAAATATATTTCTCCTTATAGCTACTCCTATTTATCGCTAATTACAAGTCCATAATCTTATTATTGCTGCTCTTTGTCAATACCTTCAAAACCTTTTGTTCCAGGTTTATAAAAAGCTTATAAATAATTTCTCTCATCTTCAGCTAAAGGCAAAAAATCAGCAGCCGCTCATTATATATATTAAAAAAAAAATATTCCCAACTGATAACAGATACAAAGAAATACCTGTGTGCCCACTTCACAGAGGCTGAGAACTTCCATACAGATCTCTATTCTTCCGGGATCCCAGTTGAGCCACTTAGTTACTACTTTGGTGCCACTAACCCTATTTCTAGCAATGGTCTCTGTTTGCAGACCAGACCATCCTTACTCCTGCTAATTTCTTAAGAGATTGCAGAGGAGGCTGCAGAGAGACGCTCTGCTCCTCATCGGAATCAGCTGTCCTCTCTGATCGGCTGCAGAGTAAAGGTCCTGCAGCTCTTGCTCTTCTTGCTCTAATATACAGAACATGCCCAGTGATGCAGATGCTTTCTGGCAGCCTGAGAAAATGCCAGCTCCAGAACAACAGCTGTAGCCTGCCCACTGACATAAACCTGAATCATTCCACTTGTGACATAGGTAAGTTTAGGAACATACACAGATTTCTGACCCTCACAGTGCATCTTTTTTCATTTACAGCCTTTTGCTTTGAATGCAGTCATTTACTTCCCCATGTGATAATGAATGTGCTAAAGCCTCCTAAGCACTTCATTAAAAGAGTCACCTGATGTTTTTGGCAAATTGCATATTCCAAACTGGAGTACAAAAATGTATATTCACAAGAGGAGATACCTATGGCCTTGTGTTTTTTACATGTCAATTCAAAAGCAAAAGTTTGTAACAGAAATAAAACCTGTACATGGTGCAGAGGGGAAAAAAAAGCTTCCACAAGCAAGGGAAACATACGATTTTTTTTCTTAATATCTGAGTATACACTGTAACATTAGCAAAGTCTATTTCAGAGAGCAGCCAGATGAACTACAGACAGCACATGTACAATTGACAAATTTCCTTCTTTTAAAGTTGTTCTGTTTTCTGACATAACTGACATTTTTCAAATGTTTAGGCATAGGCTACAGGTTTTTTAATCTGTTCTAACAATGAATTTTACATCCTGGAAAGTGTAAAAAATAAAACAGCTCCAAAGTTCTGACGAGCAGATATAACATTTTTAATTCATCCTTCCAATTGTCATTCTTCTGGTTTTCTCTGAAAAGCTTTGTTGTTTTACCCAATGCCTGTCAAAAGTATACTTGACTCCAGATGCGCTTTCCAGGTATTCATAACATCAGAGCTTTTGAGCAGCCTGATCCTTTTCAAGTACAAGCAGAACAAAATCTTGAGTGTGCTAGTACGAGGCCTTAAGACTTTTTGCAAGAAGCTACAGTGATTCGTGAGAATGTAAACCAGCCTTGATTTAACAGCAGTGAACTCGTGTTACAGACAGTATAAATCAAGGTTAACAGGAGCAATAATAATAGGACTATGCCCTCCAAAAGGCTGAAATAAGAGACAGAAAATATAATTTGGTTTACTTTAAAGGGGAAAAAGAAACTTAGTGACGTCGTCAATATGTTCACAGAAAGAGAAGCAATCAAAGAGAAATTGGTTTTACAGGCAGCAACAATCTGCTATTGACTGGTCTCATCCACCCCAGTTGGACAAGTGTCCAGTACCCAAGAGTGATTCGGTTTCTATAAAATTCAACTTTCCACTGTTTTCTTTTCACAGTATGTTGAAAACTTCCTGACATGAACCTAATCCTCTACTTTTCCATTATTCCCAGCTAGCCCACAATGGAGGACCTCAGGCTGAAGCTCAGGGACCACTAGTGCCAGTGGCACTGTGCCATCAGCCCTGCTGCAGCCACACAGCAGCTCACAAAGAGGAGCTTAGAGAGAAGGAGTTGATCGGGGCCACATCCTGCCCACCATGCATAGCAGCAGAAGGAAGGGCTGTTGTGCGTCAGGGTTATTATACAGCACAAAGTTTGGAAACCTAGAGTCCATAATTAAAAATGTTCTTTGGCCACTGCCACAGGAGGAGGCTGACAACTGCGCGACGGAGCATGCACTGGCTTGCAGCCATTCAAGGCTTTTTTTTCTTTTTTCCTCCTGGCTTGAGGCCTATGCTCTGTTTCAGTTTCATTTCACTCCAATGAATCCTATTGCTGTGCTAGCTGGGAAATAGAGGACGTGAATTAAATACTTCCAGTAATGATCTCTTGCATAATGTATATCTGGTTTAGGTACAGCTACCAATCATGATGGCAAACTCATAACCATGACTGAATTTGATTCCAGAGATTATAAAATTAGATACGCTTGGATGAACTAAAAAAATACTCTGTTTGCCTGTTTTACTTATGAATTTAATGAGCAAAGTATATCTTCTTATAGTGTTTTAATGTATTTCTTTCAAGTTTCCTTTCCTTCTCAAAACCTAGTAGCAAGGACCAGTCAGAAAAGAAATACAATAAAGAACACACATATGAAAGGGTATTGAATAGTTTGTAGCTCATTAAAAGATTCAAAACTGAAGAAGATAATTGCCATTTTTGAGAAAATGACAGGGCATAAAGGTTTATAATTTTATCTAGCCCTAAATATTATAAGTGTTTTTTTGTTTCTTCCTATCCAGTAACCCACCAACGCTGCAGCTGGAGTCTACTCTTGTACTTATTTTTTTTCAGTGAAGGACTACTTGCAAAACACAAACATCCCTCTTGTTTTCCCACAATGTTAGCTCTAAATGATTTATTTCTTACCCTTAACACAATTTTTATGGTTATAACTTCTCAACCAACATTTTTGAGCATTCACCCATTAGTATTTTCTCATCTTGTATCATAACCGTTCAGTGAATTGACTTCCCAAAACCTGGTGCCATACATTATTTTTTAACACTATAATCAATTGCATCTCAGACAAGAATGATTTGCCTTAGATATTTTATTTGCTGGGATTAGAATTTACAAGATTTCACTTTCCCTGGGCCCTATAAATACTTCTGGTTAGAAAAATCTATAAGCAAGTAAGACTCTTACATCTAGATTAGCATCTGTACATGACCTGTATCTGAGAAAAAGAAGGAAGTATCTTAGGATCTGGACCTGTGAAAACAACGCATAAAATTTTACTGTAAAATACCTGCCCTCTTCTACAGCCTTACTTGCATAAATTTGTATCTCCCCTCATTTTCAGCAAACTCCCACTTCTGACTGTAAATATAAGGAACATTTTTAGCATAGTCAAGTGCCTTGGTTGAACAGGCTTTCACCAGCTTTGGTAGGACTATTCTACTGGGAAGTCTCACCTCAAATATTTGCTCAGCTGCTACCTGGAGCATTGATACTATGGTTTGCCTACATGGACATCCAACAATAGCTCAAGTTTCTTCTGCAGATCTTCAGCAGAAGACATACAATTTGGTACATGCCAGACTAACTTATCTTTCATCATTCACAGATAATCTAACCAACCTTTCAATCAGTACTCAAAATGATGACCTGACTTCTTTAAAACAGGTATCAGGAATACCTGATTTATTATTTATTTTCTCTATTGATGAGATTAAAAGGTCTTTTGCCCATGAAAATGGCTGCAAGATTTTTTTTTGTGACTCTCTCCAGGATCTACCAAGAAAATCATAACTCTGATGAATAGAAAGCTGCATATATGCTTTAATTGCTCATAGAATGGTTAGAGTTGGAAGGGACCTTAGAGATCATCAAGTTCCAACCCCCCTGCTAAATACTTTTTAAATGGCCCAGTAAGAATTCAGAATACCTGAAATTATCATATACAATCTTTCTCAGTCATCCCCATCAGGTCAGTGATATCATGCCCACATACCTATAAAAATCTCGATGATTTTTTCATTCTGGCATATACGACCTTAACCTGAGGGGACCTATAATCTCCCTCCTCCACCCTCCAGACCCACACAGCTGTAAACTGGGGTATACATGAAAATGAGCAATGCAAGCTTAGGCAGCAGTGAGGGCCTGGCACCACCCAGCTCTGAGAGAGCCTGTGTCAGCCAGGGCTCCAAAACCCAAAACACTCCTGGCCAATGTATGCTTTTCACTGGGAGCTCCCTAAAGTAACTGAAAAGGCTTTGAACAAAAAAAAAAAAAAAGCTAACTGCCTTATCCCCTCTTCTCTCAGTTTCTTTCCCCAGATGGTGATCTCAGGAGAAAAGCAACACTCCCCTCTCCTGAGGGGTCTACCACAACAAAGTTTGTAAAAAAAAAGAAATGTGTCTACCAGTCTTTTTTTGCTTTTATGAGTTTAACATTTCTGAACCAGTATGAGATGACTTGCTTTAACAGTTTCTTTAACTCGCAAAAGTAACCAAAAAAAAAAATTATTTTTTAGAGAGAATATGAAAATTCCAAGTAATATCAAACCTCTCAGTTGGATTTTATAAGGACTGGTTATTAAAGTACAGCCTGCAGCTGAGTCTATTATTTAAGGGAAATTATTCTCAGCAAACCTATACGGTACTCAGAGGAGTATAAAGATGAATGTTGGAATTTCACTAATCATCATATATTGGGCATATTCAGCCCTGGAAGTTCCTTCAGGTTTCCATGTAAAATACATAATCTCTGTATCAGTAGTCTGAAAACAGTACAGCACAACTTTAATAAATTACAAGAAGCATGTATCACACATTTCATTTTTAAAGATTTTCTACATTAAACTCTGTGGGTCTTCCTTGAACTTCTGCCTGCTTTCCACCACTACCTTCAGCTGAGTCTACCATCAAACTTACCTGGAAGGTCTCAAATACCAGGGCTGAGCTATCATTACTGGGAAATATGTGGTAAGATAAAGTGTGACGCAGAACCAAGAGGAAATTATGCAAGAAAACTAGACTCCTCAGGAATAAAATTAATTTCTTTCATACTTGGGACTACTGCAATAAATTCAATTTCATGATCCTTTACTGGAGATCTAAACAAATTTCAAGAGTAAAGGCTCTGAAAAAATGTACACATTGTAGTTCTTATATGTGCCATATATGATGAAAACCACTGAGATTTAGTTTAATGATGGAGAAATGGCCTTCTCTCTTCGTGTATTGATTATACTACTAACCTTTTTTGTTTACTGATATTTTTATATCTCATATTCTATTTATCATACACACACATTTCCATCCTTAGATATATCCTTTTATTTCTCCGTCCTAGCATTTTAAATTCAAAGATTTAAAATACAGGAGTGTAGGGCTTACAGGATAAATTGCATAGGGATGGTACTATATACAGAATATGGACTGTATTAAAAAACCAATACAAAACAAAAGAATAAAATCTGGCCAGAAAATGGATCATTTTCTCCATGACATGTCTCTGAGCATTCATATAGAATGACAGAATACCTCAAGTTGAAATGGACCCTTAAAGAACATTGAGTCCAACCCCCAGCTCCTCGCAGGGCTACCTAAAATTCAGTCACATCAAGGTTACATCAATATTTGGATGTACATCTCTGTACAAATATGTCACTCCCTAATCTTTGTGGGCGATGCATTTCACCTGCTCTCCTCAGACCACGGGACAGGCTGAGGTTTCCACACTCTGATCTTCACAGTAGAGAGAGCTTCCACGTTCTTGGTGGCTGGGAATGGTGAAATCCTCAGTGCCTGAGGACAGTCTGGGTTCAGTTCACCACTGTGTTATGCCTGCCCTTGTGGTAGCTTCTCCTGGGTCTGCCTGAGTAAGGACTTGATCGACAGGAGACCCTGCAGCAGCAACAAGATGAGAACAGCACCACTGGAGGTAGACTGATCCCTTGAATAATTTGAAAGCATATCATGCCCTGGATTTATTTTCTTAGTTTTGTGGCTAACCTTAAGCCTCTGTTTGAAATACAAGACCCAAGTGTGCACTGTGCTGGAAGCCAAAGTGTGGTTTGTAATGATACGGGGAGACTGTGTCAGCAGCAGAGTCAGCTGTGCCAAAAGCATCTGCATTTTATACCTTGTCTCAGATTACCAAACTTCAGCTCTTAATAAAACAGTAGAACTCCAGTCCCCATAGCTACAGAAACAGCCTTCCACTGGGACGGCAGTTGCAGCATCTTCCAGAGCCTGCTGGCAGCGTGCAGCATTGACTGTGAGATAGGCACTCCCAAGCTAGGCTCACAGATCTTCCATTTAACTAGTAAAACCATTTTGAACCTTTGCAATTTAGAGGTACTTTGCTTCGTTCTCTTCAGTTAATTGACCACCACTCAGCACAGTTCTTGACTGCAGTTTCTGGGAAATACCGTGACTTAACTGCTTGGTAAAAAAAAGTCAAGCTGTACTTCATGTATCAGACAGGACAGTTTGGGGCACTTCGCTTTCAGAATACTTAGGTTTTATTTGGTGTTCTAGTTAGTAGATGCACACATAAAGTAAAAAGTACGTTTGAACACTGCTGCTGCTTCTCTACAAAGGCTGTCTGGAAATCAGATGCCTTTTACTCTAATTTTGAAATTCACCAAAGCTAATTACAAAACAGAGCTGTTTGTAGGCGCCTCCAGTATATCACTGTCTTGGCTGGTAACTTACACATAAACATTAAAAATTGCTACTAAGATATCTAAAAGATTGTAACAGTTCCTACAAGACTCCTACAACGAAAATAATTACCTTTGCAGACGTTTGTGACAAACACTAAATTGTAAGGAATTATACATTTACTTACAAAGTAAGAACGTCAAAAATGACACTCAGCCTGTGCAGTTATACAGAGCCCAGCAATATCTGCAAGGATTGACTCTTCATTTTGAGATTTGAGTGTATTTACAGAAGTCTTACTTCAAATACTACCTGGCATTCAGATGCTCCCACTCATAGACATCTTTTATGTGGACAAAGGGTGCCACAACAGAGTTTGAAACTTGCTAAAGGCCAATGTTTGTTATGTGACTGAACTCCCAGACAGAGTTCCCAAAGAAAATGACAGGAAGGTCCCAATTGAGTTCAACGAGAACAGTTGCAAAAGAGAAATAAAACAACTTATTGGTATTCTAAAAACAAAACCTCTTTGAAAATTGATGGCACATAAAGTTGAAAACTCACAGAATAAGCTTAACCAGAGACTGAATGCAGCATAATAAAAACATTTGAATAGAACTAATAAGGCTGATTTTAGCTTCAGAACAACATTTATATTGTTATTTGGGCTGAATGTATTGCCAGGAAGCTGTTTTGAATTCTAGGAAAAGCCACATTCGCCACAATGTCCAGCAGACAAGCTAGCCAAGGAGAAAAAAAGTCACAAAGATGTAAAAATTTTATTTTTTAATCAAACTATGGTGGAATAGTTTTTCACGTACCTACTGGAATAAAACCTCCACGCTCTCTATGTGTGCTGCTTACTGGCATGCTCGTTACAAAAAACCACACATAAAATTGACTTCTCTGGAGAAGCTCAAATGCAGCATTAATCACTGATACACAGTAATGGGGATAATGTGGGGCTCATTCATTCTAGCTGGGTACAGATTGTGCCTGACTGCGTCAGTTCAATTCTCTGTGCTGTAAGGCTGAGTCACCCAACACTGAAACCCTGCAACCTCTCCTGGGGTCGTCTGGCGGAGCAGCCACTTTAATGCCCAGAACAGCTGCAAGAAGGGCCTCTTCAGACATAATTTCTCCAGAACCAACCACGTACATTTTACTTGTACCCAATGCCACCTCTGCTCTTCAGATTCAGAGCCTCTACATTCCACTGTGTGCTCCCCTCTGGGCTCCCTGGTCCTAAAAGCCTCTGCTGAGAGACACATAGATTGTCAATCTTCAAGAAGAACTTGTTACAAGTTTCATTACTCAAGCAAAAGCGGAACTTGTTAATATATGTTCAAAATTGCTTTACTGTGGATAACTATTCTCCTGTCCTGGCTCTGCAATGGGGAAAGCCACCTTCTCTTAAAAGTAGGTAGCAATTGCTCCCCACCTCTGTTACTGTTCTGTTTAATACCCTTTTTCTATGAATACAACAATATGACTGCTCACCTACCAAGGACACAAATGTTCTTTTACTCTAATACTCTTTTAGTTTTATCTTCTTTGCAGAAGACAACTGTGATGGAACATTAAGGTTTGACGTGCATTTGAATAAAATATTAAAGACTGGATTGGAATAGTGGCATAGTTTTACCAGACTTGAATTATTTGAAAGGCATTCTACTTAAATCATAGCTGCCCAATTTTAATTGCTTGAGATAGAGACTTATTTTCCTTACTTCTGGAAATAATATTGTCATATTAATAGGCTGTGAATTGTGTGCTGACATTTTGTAAAAAGAGAAAGATTTAATATGGGTAAAAAACCTCCCAGTAATACACAATATATGAGAGAAGCAAGCTCACAGGCTACCATTGTATGAGTTCTAATAATAGTTACCAAATATGATTTAGGTTGGTATTTGAATCATGGGAACCCAGTCTTTTAAAAGTCTTCACAGCATCTCAGTTTGAATTCATAATATACCCTGAAAAATCATTACCATGACACATTACTTCCTGTTTTTCTAATAGCTTGTTGCATAAATAGCAGAACACCATTTTGAAGTCTTTATACTCATGAAACTTGTCAAGCACAAACTCAACTTGCTACAGATAAACTGAACTTTGAAAGTAGAGCTCACAAAATTATTGCTAATGTCAGAGATTGAATAGCATACATGGTGTCAAATGCACATCCTTCACCCAAAAATTTATTCTCCTGAATCAAGTGCCATGGCATTCATACTAAGTCAAAGCAAGAGTAATATGCTAAGAAAAGGTGCTATAAAGCAATTTTTTGGCAAAACACACAAATAAGCCTGAGGTCCAGAAGGCATCCTCCAGGTTTATACAAAAAAGAATACTCAAGAAAATTTAACTGTCGTGGTCCCTCATCTCTGTTTCATTTCTGTGTGATGCTCCTTTCAGCTCAAAGTCCACAGTGGTACTATCTCCCAGCCATCACACAAGTTAAACAGGGCTGTGCCGAGTCAGCAACTGAACTGGAAATTTCTCAGCACATGAAACCAAAATAGAAGTCATGTTGGAAATCGAGTAAATGATGCTCTGCTTTCTAAGCCAAGAGTAGGCAAGTGCCTCGGTATGCTGAGGCCACGGGACCAGTGGACATACCATACAGTCCTCCTAGGATAGTGCTGAAGTGGTGATACATACTACATACTTAAAGACCTGCATTTCAGTCAAGACAGAAGAGCAGATGAAGTCTGTGGAGTGTTTGGCAGTACTAATCGAACAGGTTATTACTAGGCTTAAAACCAAATGAATCAAGAAATAACTAGATTAGCAATGGACATGGTATTTAAAGCTTTACAAAAAGATTGCACTGTTAATCCCCTAAGGAGTGTAGCAGACATATTTCTAAGATTATATATTATTCGGTTTTTCATTTTGCACTGGCTGGTGAATTGGAGCCTTTTACTGAAAAGTGGCTTTCTTTCCCTCTCTGAGGGGTCCATTCTCTCTAAGGCATCCAGGATTAATAGATATTAGGTATCTATCAGATAATAGGTAATTACTGTCAGGAAAAAAATTCTGATAAAGAGTACACAGAAAGTTGGAAACTGTACATAATTTCACCATAAAACTGATTTTTAAAAGAGCTAGATATAGCTAGAAAAATCTATAACAAAATAAGCATTTACAGTTTAAAATGACTGCATAGTAAGGTATAAGTAATCTTAATTTCTTTCTGGAAGACATCTAAAACTTCATCATTCATTGTTTGTGCATTCCTATAAAGGGATTAATAACCTTACAAGAACAATTAATAAGTAATAGTACTAATAAAAAGACTTGCATAAAGAAAAAAAAATAGTCTAGGAAAGAAAACTGAAGGTACAAATAATCCAAGGCATTTTCTTGGTTTTGATATAAGACTGAAAAAAGTACTAATTTGTCAGTGAAGCATCTTTTATCGTGACAAACTTATTAGCTAGTGTAGCAGAACAGCATGATGGATGGTATCTGCTACCTTAATATAAAACCCATTCAAAGTATTTTCTGGCACAATCTATCACATGTAGCAAGCATCAAAGATGTACAGCAAAAGTACAATCAAAGCAGTGTAAATTCTGGTAAAAGATTGAGTCATACTTCAATAAAAAAAATTAAAATGAAGTTGTTGAGGCCTCAACCCTGTGCAGGACAATACAGTGTGCTACTACAGAGTGTCTTTACAACAAGTTTAAATCTAACCATATATTTAATAAAATTGCTCAGCTACAGATACTGAGACACTTACGATCAGAGGAACTACTGCTCCGGGTCAAGCTCTGGGCCGTTATGCTTAGTAGTCTGTCTCTGGCAAGCGCTTTGCCAAGGCAAAGGGAAATCCAAAGTGCCCATGGGAGCCTGGGTGCTCCGGCTGCTGCAATGTGGCAGGGCAGACATCTTCTCTAATTATTTTTTCCAAATCTCTACCTCTTAGGATATAACTCCTACACTCCCTCTTTTTTCCACATATAAAAAGGAAAGGTTTCCTATTTGAACCTAGCAGGATAAAATTCAAGCAAACAAATAACTAAACATCAAACACAGCGGTGAGATTTGTAGGTGACCAAGCAAATTATTTCCATGTACTTACGGCTGACAGCGCTTTCTATGCAGTGACAATACCGTTCTTCCCTTCTAGGCAGGGACACAGACTGCATGAGCTCATGTCTCTGTATCATTTGCAATAGCAGATCCCCACCATGCAAAGACAAGGTAGTTTCAAACTAGGTTGTTTTCAAAAAGCTACACAAATAGGTTTGAGTTTTGTTTTTTTAATCAAAAAATTAAAGTCTTTGTAACGTCATTCAATAAGCACTTTCAAATTACTGTATGTTCCTAAGCCCAGCCAAGAAAGCAATGTCTTTAGGCAATCAAAGGTACCTTTTCTGCAGTGTGGTACTTCAGCACAAAAGACAGCACTTGGTTTTGGAGCACCGAACCAGCTGCTCAGTGCATGAAGAAACTGCTATATTCCGGGACAGTCTCAGTTGGTAACTGAGTCCCCTTGTGTTGATTTAATTAGCACTGCTGGAAAAATGTAAATGACCGAGACACTGTACATTGTGCAAAATTACATTGTGCAAAATATGTGTGCTTACATAATATGCTTCAACAAAGAAATGAAACGCTGCTGTTCCCAGGAGCTCCAGGCAGGCAGATGGTGGGTACTCCAGCAAGAGCATGCACTTCGCCTGCAGAGAAGCGATGCCCTCAACCTCTGGGGAAGAGACTGCTGCTGCACTTCAGTAATACCCTGGTTTGCTGATCCACGGAACAAAACACAACATTACAGCTGGAGTAAAACTGCTCATTCTGCTTCCCCAGAAGCAGGAAGGTGTCACAACAGGGGACAAAAATGAGATGACAGAGTTCTAGTTTCACTTTGTTACCCTTCAGGCACATTGTCCCCCGGCTATGGTCTACTGGACTGAAACCAATATAGTCTGGAGTTCAAAAGAATGCTTAGTTGTTTCATATAGAATTTATTACATTTTCACAGTTGTTATTTAATTAAAAGAGAAAACTAGAGGGCTAAAATCATGGGACAATAAAGACTTTGGCAAGCTACTGAGATGTGGATTAGTAGTTCCACATTTCCAGCTTTATTTGTGCATGTTAAGGCCAGCATCAGTGTGCATATGGTACAAAGCCATAAAAGTACCTAAATTATGAATATTTTCAAGGATGTGCCCTAATTTCACCTGCTTTTCTCGAGACTTTGATGCATGTATCGTGAAATATTTGTTCTGTACTTTAATAATGCCATTTCCATCTTCTAGTGCTACAGACCCAAGGTACTATAGGTAAGCTTTACACCACAGAGGAAATGTCAGCAATCAAATTTTTATTTATTTATTTATTTTACAGCTAGACAGTATTAAACAGGCATGCAGAGATGATAGATTTATGGTTTTTAAATCAGGAAGGCAGTAAAAATTTTCTATTTCTATAAGACTGCAATAAAAAGGAAATTAAAACAATAAAGGGCTTGGATCATTATGCAGCCATGGTAAAGAAAAAATTCGGTTCTTCTCATGGATTCTCTTCTACATACATAAAGATTTAAAGGAAAGAGGAGAACCCCAACATCACCTTTAATTTTTTACCTGTATCCATTTTAAAACACTACCGTGAGGTCTTCCAGAACACACACTGGTGGAATTGGGCCTCATATGCAAAACAATGCTAGTGTTTGGGTCAGATTCCTTACTCATCCTATACAAATAACCTCAAATAATGCTTATGCCACAGTGGGACTGTGTTCAGATTTCAGAGTATAAGGTGTCAGAGAAGAGAAAACAGAAATGCACCCAGAGGCTTATATTTAGGGTCTCTGCAAGTCTGTTTAGTAGGATAGATAAAGAAGGATGACAGCACAGGAAGAAGCAATGATTTTTCTATGCCTCTTTCATGTAATAAATAAATCATATCATTCACTGCACTTTAGGAAGGAGCTTTTGTGTTTCAGTAGTCCCTTCAGACTGATATGGGCTAAGCATTTGATTTGAATGTTGAGGTTGCTTTCTGAAGGCTCCTTGAGCTGCCAAGCTCCTTGAGCTCCCCAAATTCTTAAGTTAGTTTATGTGACAGAAGAACTGAAAGACTGCATTGGACTTACTCTATTTGAAGTTCTTGAAAACTGCCTAGATATCTGGAAAGATCATGTGGCTTGGGGATCAATATTAATAGACAACATGTTCTACCTATTGACCTTTCATATATTAGCAATTCTGATAAGCAGTTTGTTATGCTTTGCCCTGAAACAGTTTGAACATATTAATACATGAATAATCACAGAATCACCTAGGTTGGAAGGGACCTTTTAAGATCATCAAGTCCAACCGATGGGGGGGGAAAACAAAACCAAAAAAAACAACCAAAAAAACAAACAAACAAAACAAAACAAAACACTACACAAAAAAACCCCACCAAAAACCAACAACAACAACAAAAAAAAAGCCCCACAAACCACCACACAACATAACACTAGCAAACCCAACACACCACACAAGAATACATCTAACACTAATCCATATCCCCGAGCACCATGTCAACTCNAGGATGCTGTTGGCCTTCTTGGCTACCTGGGCACACTGCTGGCTCATGTGACAATGAGCCAGTTGTCAAGGAAGAGCTGGCAGATGCCCTAATTCAGAAAGGGAATAGTCAATATACGGAGTTAACAGCTTTTTTTTTTGAGGTATTTCAACAATGAAGAGAATGCTGAACAGCAGGGAAAAGCAAGAGCGAAGCTAACATCTGAGGATACTGCAAGCATTTTAGTGTCTCTTAAAAATTATCAACTAATATTGCATACTTCTGTGAATGGTTAAAGAGAGGACATAGTAAATAGTGCAGTGCAATGGCAGCAGACCAATAGAGTGACCGGCTGACAACATAACATCCAGACTGTACATACTTTCTGGCTATTACTTAGTTCTTGTTCTAGTCTAATCCCATGGACTCAGAGATCATTCATAGCTAGTAATCTCCTGGGTTATCTTTGTCCAAAGCCGACCCAATCCACATCCTGTGAGACTGATCCACAGGATCAACTAAAATGCAACAAAGCAGGGACCATCAGGATATTTCTTTCAGAAGAAGATTCCTGATCTAGACTGAAACGCTAATGCACATGCTCCACATCGACTTTCTTACTTATTGCCATCAGTACACTGAATTCTGAAGAAAAATGTTTGTAATGATTGTAGATTTCATCCCGTCATCCAACAGCTGTGGAGATATAATGTGTAATGTGTGTACACATACTTCACCAAGTGTTTTGACGAAAGCAGTAACTACTGCTTTCAGTGTTGTTTTCAGCAACAGTTCAGAGGAATTCCTTTTGCAATCATCGTACAAATTTGATTAATTTGTGCTGGGAATAAATCACTAACCATTAATAAATGAGAATTGTACTGGCAATAATACAAAATTAATATCTCATTGCATGTAGGTTTCTCCTGTTGTTATAAATTCTTTCTTTTCATGCTATACTAACATACGCTATGTCTCTTTCTTTTGCTTCTGTTCTACAGGCAACACAGAAAGGTTACTTGTTGTCATAGCAAGTACTTGAAGACATACTCAGTACTATTGCTACTTTCATCATCACCATCATTATTATTATTGTTGTCGTTACTAATGATAATAATCATCAGTCATGTATTAATTTGTGCCCAAAATAGAATGCCACAAGTGGAAAAAGGATGTACTTTGGGATAGCAGCCAACTACTATACCACAAAAAAGAAAAATGTTACTGAAATGTTACTGAAAAGTACTGGATGTTATAAATAATTTATTCAAAGTTTCAGATTCAAAGTAACCAGGCTGCCAAAGGCTACTGAAACAACGATTGGGGTAGAAAAATGTCACTGAACAATTTGTATGTCCGTAAACATGGAACCGAGCACAAGAAAGACAGAACATTACTTTTTTTTTTTTTTTTTTTAGTTCTATGTTTTAAGGCAAATTACATTTTCTGAATTTCTGTACCACAAATCCGGGGGAAAGCACTGCATGGAGAATTCAGATCTATCGTTTGATGGTTGGAGATTTGGAAAGATCAAAAAACACACAAAGATAGGTCAAGGCAGGCAGTTATGTTTTAAGACCACACATATTGATGCTTGATGTTCAAGGTCAGAAAAAACCATTAGATCATTCAGTTTGATCTTCCACATGCTGCAGGAGACACTATTTCAGCCAGTAACTCCTGTATTCAGGATGGAGACCTTCCTCTTTCTTTGGTAGTGTAGTTGGCCTTACTCTTAAAAATTCATGCCTTAAGTTTAATTTGAATGTCTCTGACCTCAGCTTCCAGTCCTTGGCCAGAGTATCTCACTTTCCCTGCAACAGTGAAATACCTGAGATAGCTCCATGAAAAAATGTGCATGTTGTAAATGAAATAACTTTGTTTCTTTCTTTTTTCCCTGTTGTTGTTGAGCTGAACAAGTGGAGGGACTGAATTTCTCTGGTTTTACATCTCTTGGATGTTTTTTCCCTGCAGCTGATTTCTAACTTGTACCCATCACATCTAAAGAAAAGAGACTGGAGCTGTACATAGACTCCCCATCGACTCACCAAGAGCCACAGAGCACTTGTGACTAAAATCAGGGGGAGTTTAATGCTTCTTTACAGGAACTGATGGAGATCAACTCAGCTTTTCTGAAAAGCCCCATTTTTTCACACTGCCCATAGAACGCTGTAAATTTATGCATAATTCAGTATCAGAACAAGAAAGTTTTCAATGGTGATGCTCTTCCAAATGACAGTCTCAGAAAAAGAGAAGATACAAGACCACTATTTAGGGAAAATGTCAAACAATTACAAAACATGGTAGGAAATATTTCATTACCACCATAAATCACGCTGTGATTTACCAGTGACCAGTATAAAATATGCTCTAAAGAGCTATTTGAAAAATCTAAGTAATTGACTGTTATTTCAAATGCAGGCACTAAAATAGGAGGTGAATATCTATGTGGTTTTGTGGATTCTAGACCTAGAAAACTTCAGCATTACAAGATAAAAATGAAAGAGAAAAACTGAGGCAAGATAAAACAAACAGAAAAATATTGAAAGAAGTAACAATAAAGTCTTAAACATTATTTCTGTTATGAAAACTGGACTTGCACCTCTTTTCACAAGTATCTCTACTATCGATTTTCCATTTACTCATATAATTCCATAATTTTCACTTACTTGCCTAAAGTTTATACCCATATCCCTAAATGATGAAGTTGTTTATGATGCAAAACAAATTCTGTATTTTACAGCACAAAGTTAATGTGGTAGAATTATGTGTCTTCTTATCACTGAAAAAGTATCTTAAATCATTTAAATCTATCAAAATAAGACATTGCAATTTGAAGGGAAAATAGGTGTTTTGGGACATGCTAATCACTGAAATTCCTTACCCCTCTGTTGTGTTTTTTTTAGTAGACTTCTACACAAATTTAACATAAAACTATGATTCTTGTCCAAAAAAACATTTAAAACCTTACTCACTTTAAATTGCCTGCATAATAGGAAGGCGAATAGAAAATCAGCTCCTTTTAATTTTTAACAGTTCTGCTATTATTAATCATATGCAATAACAGAGACAGATGTAAAGCCACAGAAGACAAATATGTGACATTATACAATATTAAGTGATAAACTGTAAGCAATCATATCATTAAGGAATATCAGAATATATATGTGCACAAGGGACAGAGTTAACACTATTCATTCATCCTTAACTGGCATTTCACTGCTTCTGAAGGCTTAATTGTCTAACATTAACATTCTTCTTACACTCTAGGGATGTACTTTTTACCACTCTTTTTGCTAAGGCAAATGTTATTGTAGCTAGGTGGTGTTTTCCTCCCCCTAAAGCACTCTGCAGATAGTTCAGTAGCTGCTCTTATTATACAGGAAAATACATGTTGCTGACAAGCAGAATAAAATAACGAGAAAATTATTCTAAACAACACAAGATATTTTTTGAAATTTGCAAACTCTTTTTGGCACATCACAAAAGAGAGAGGACCACTCTGGATAACATTATTATATTAGACATTCTACTTAACATGTAATTTTTCTAAATAATTAACATTCACAACTGTTTTTCTGCAGATCTAATTCCCTCAAGAAGGAAGGTATCGCAGCCAATGCTCACAGAAGCAGATCTTTGATTATCTAGCATGAAAATTCTTATTTTTAATCAATTTTCCTCAGCCTATAGTAATGATAAATTTCTTTCCTCTTCCTAAACTATACTCTAAATCATGGCACGTGTCTATAATGATGGGTACGGTACACCACTCACATCTTTTATATTACCAAGACATTTCTTCCAGGAATAATCAGAACTCTGATTTCTTCTTACATCTGAAAGACTGCTGACCTGGTGAACTGAAGTGTCACTTTTCTGAATTGCTCCTGTGGCATAATAGTACATGTAAAATTAATGATACTCTAGCCTGGACAGATTTTTCCTTCAGTGTGTTTTTTTTATCTTGTTTGTAAGCACTGCAGTTAAAAGTTTTCATCACTCAAGGTCTTAAGATACCTTCCTGCAGCATCCAGAAGTCCCACTGCTTTCAAAAGGAATTGATTTTGCCTTGGCCTGCATAATCAGGTACGATTCTTTCTGGCTGGTATGTTAATTTTTGCATTCCAAATCAGATTCTACACAAAAAGCTTTTTGCTGCAAAAGATTTTCTGCCTTTAAAAAAAATCATTTGGCTGGTCCTTTCTCTGAGAAATGTGAATTATCATTTCCCTAGAAGAAGCTTAGGAGAGAGAGCTTTTCAACTTTTTGAAACTGTTTCTCAACCAGGATTTTTTGCTTGTTTGTCTCCAGTGCTGCTGTGATTAAGAAAGGAAGTACCAAATTTCATTTCCAGCTGTTTAATCAAAAAATCTCAGAAAGGAAAGTAGTAAATATGGCTTGCTTACTTTAATTAATTTAAAAAATTAAAGGTTTTATTTTAAAAGCAATCTAAGTTTGTCTTGAAAATGGTATTATTTCTCAGTAACAATCTTCCATTTATTACAATGCTATATATTCCTTCAAAAACTACTTTGGAAGATGCTTTTCTTGAAACAAAACAATCCTTTACAACATGTTTTCATTTAAAGACAAAACACCAATGAAATGTGTTAAAGGCATCTTAAAATAGGATTTCATATATTGTGGTGCTGTAGCTGGTGGTGGGTTTGAAAACAACTTTTTGAACAGGGGTTCCTTTGAACAGAGCCAGATTTGTAACAGGTGCCATGACAGCTCCTGGTGAGTGCATTAGAGGTAGAAGATACATGCTGAAAATCAATGGAACTTCCCATACCTCACTGTAGTATGAATAACTTTTCTCTCCAAAAATGAACAGCTAACAAGCAATAAAAGCCTATAAAAAGACCAATATAGCACTTTATCTGATATTAAGGCTACCTTGAAAATGCTGGGTGCACCAGAAAGCTGGAGTATCCCCTGAAGTATATAGGCTTTTAAAATAAAACCTTGCTCTCTCTCCCTTCTATATTAGGTGATCAAAAAACTACTTGTATTTTATGTGCTGAAGGTCAATTAGAAAAATGCTGTCCTCCCACCCACAGAATGAAATCAGTTTAAATACCCAGCTCCTGGGCTATCTAATAAGTTCCTGCTGAGGTGCTATCTGAGAAGATCATTCACCAGCCTCTGCATTTGAAACCACCATTTAAAAGCAATTTGTAAAACCAGCATGTTTATGAAGTTGCATTCTGGACCATGCAACTGCTAAATTTACTGTGTTTGGAAATTCTAATTCTACTCATACCTACACAAATGGGTAAGATCAAGTTTCATAGATAATCTGCTGCTCGGCTTCACGATCTCTGATTTGCATAGGAGCATCTTTGCAGCAAAATATCTCAATGATGTTTTCACATCAGTAGGTTTCAGCTGCAGCATGCTACACTCTCAGAAAAAGAAAATTGTTGTGTTGTTACAGAAAGTTAAAATATTTTGACCAGTCTCAGAAAAGTCTTGGGCATCCTTCCAATGGGACTTTTATCATACCTATAGAAATACAATCTTTAGTTTTAAGGCAATCAGTTTACAATCTCATAAATTCAACTGTATAAGAGTAGAGGTATCGGGTTTTTAGCATCTATTCTCATCAATCAGTTTGCTTCTCCCCATAGTCTTTTCTTCCAAAGTAAGACAGCGTTGTAGCTCTTACACTGCATAATCCTGAATAAAGATACCACTTTCATGGAACAGGAGAATAACAGTTACAGAAAAAAAATGCATTATGTCACTAAATCAAATCCTTTTCTGTCCATCTGGCTTTGTCCTGTCTTCCTATATTTCTCATCTTTCATTTCTGTATTAATAGTAAAAAAAATGGCTCTACTATCTGCAAGGGTATAAATTTCAGATTCCTCTCAAAATCCCTTTAGGACAATTACAAAACTGAAGGCACATATTTTTTTGATGCAAAAGAAGATACCCGTGTCTAATCTTCCAAAGTTACAAACTCCTAACAGGCCAGGGAGGCAGAGAGATGGCGGATGCCTGGCTGTTTCCTGTGGCTTCAGGGCACTGCCTGGGCTATTCGCAATTTTTACAGAGGTCCTTATTCTTTATCCTTTTTTTCACAGTCATACACTACTTGCTTTCATTTTCTTTCATCTTTTAATTTCTTAAAGGCTCCCTGATGTTGTTTTGAATTGCCAGGAAACTGATGCTACAGATATTGGAAAAGGAAAACTAAAATTGAAAACAAAACAAACCACTGAAGCTGAGGGATTCATGACTCTCACAGCCTCGCTCATCTTCCATTCTTTACTTACTGGGGATAAATTAAAAGGTAACAGAACAAATATGATTCATATTTAGCTATCTAAGCATCAAACATCCAGTCTGAACTAGTAATTTGGTCTAACTCTGCAGTTAGTACAGGGAGATGGGTACCATCATCCAGTATTGAAACAGAAGTCTGAGATGGGAGAATCATAGAAAGATTAGAGTTGGAAGGGATCATTGAGTTCCAACCCCCCTGCCATGAGCAGGAACACCTCTTACTGTTAGCCCTTGTTCTATCACTACACTCCTTGATAATGAGTCTCTCCCCATCTTTCCCGTAGGCCCCCTTCAGGTACTGGAAGGGGCTATAAAGGTCTCCCCAGAATCTTATCTTCTCCAGGCTGAAATCAATGACAGAATGACCGTGCCAGACAGCTTACTTCTTTCCAACGCCAGCAGAAGGGCTGCAACTTATGCGCCTAATCTGTGCACACTTAAACTGAGAGGAGACATCCTGCCCAGCACCTCTGCAGCACAGAGCAGAGCACCAGGAGATGGAAGCTCAACACAATTCCAGCAGCAGAAGGCTGTGTCCAGGTTAAAAGTCCTGCTTCCCAGCAAGGCTGATTTGCTGGAGTGCAACCCAGTGCTGTGACAGCAGTGTGTTACTTCCACTGCCTGGGCCAGGCTAACTGCAGCTATGAAGGGTGAGTTACAAGGCTTGGCTGTAGACATGGCAGAAGTGAGATTGGGAATGAGAAAGAGAGAAAGAAGATTTGATCCTAGGTTATCAGGGAAAAACTCGACACCAACATTTAGAAACCAAAGTGTCTCACAACACTGCTCACAGGGAAGTTTTTGCTCTTCCCACTTCCAAACTTTCTACCAACATCACCTCTCCTTCCAATACATTTCTTCCCACTGCCAATATTTTAGCATAATTCCTAATTAGATTTCATGATGGGACAGTTAGTTTCCTAGCCAAACTATCAATTGAAAATTTGCCAAAGAATCTGTCAACCTTCATTTTAAGTCTCTTTTTAGAATGCCATATGGGAAGTGAATAAGCTGTACAAGCTTTCCTTTGTCTTGTACAGAGAATATCACTTTGATTCCTTACCTTAGAATGCAGGAGTGATTTAGTGATGCAGAAATTAGGATCTTTTAATTAATTATTTTCAGGCATCTATTGAAAGTTAAACCTGCTTACACCACATTATATAGCAGTGTGTCCAAAATCAGAATTTGATCCTAAGTCTGCATGGATTCATCTTTCAAAAGGTTTAATTGAAGAAGAAACTGAGAGCAAAAAATCATTGCTGTCAACAGAAGTGCTATTTTCCAAAGAGCATTAGGAACATTCCATAAAGCAGGCATATGGATGCACTTTATCCTATCAAAAAATATTGTGAAAAATTTGTCTCTAGACTAAACACCCAAGGGTCCCTTGAGAACCCATTAGAAGCTGTTTTGGAGTGGTGGAAAGTGAGTATTAAAAGAAATAAAATATGTATGAGCTCTAGTAAGTCATCTTTCCAGTTCCTTAACTTCTAACCTCTTCTGCAAACCTTAAACCCTGTTATTTTTCTGTAGAAGTTTCTGGCACGAAGAATGACTTTGAAATTGAGGTGTTCTGTGCTGCAACCATTAGCTGATAACGTTTTTTTAAAATGTTTCTCTACTGACCCATGTATGACTCAATCATCGTTCTTTGTCTTTTACTGCAAAACTATTTTTGCAGTGTGCTTCTAGCAGGAGTATGGTGATTTAGATGACACAGTACAAGTTAGTATTACAAATTTCAGTTCATGGTCTGCTGCACCAGGAAGATCTATTAAGATTACTGTACACATCAGCAAAGAAAACACAACTTGTTGGAGGCTTACTACAATCCTTAGGTGATTTGTTGCTTTCTACATTCTGAATAGTCAAACACTCACAACAGCCATATCCTTGGATTTGAATCATTTATGGCCACACGCCATGTCCTGTCCACTGTTTTAACTTCATTATAATCCCTTCTTTCAACACATACTTACCATGTGAAACATCTTAAATTGAATGCCTTTAAAAAAAATAATAAAAGTCTTCATTTCTGAAGCACAGGCACAGAACACTGATAAATGAAAGAACTTCCTTAAATTGCCAAAAAAAACGAGTGACTACTTGCAAAGAATTTCCAAGCCAGAAAGAAGAATGCGAGACTACGCACTAATGCATAAATGCAGGCTTCTATGGAGGAAGCTAAAACATACCAGTTCCACGTCTGACTGATCCACGCTAACATCACTTGACCTTTCCCCTAGAATCTTTTCTAACTGGTGCTACCAAAGGAGAACATATATATTCACACTATACCTCACGCTATTTGAGAACTATGCTAAACTTTGTACAGGTCCTAATTTACTTTGTAATTGCATATTATGTGCTTTGAGCCCAATAAAAAACAACAACAACAAAACATCTTATCTCAATATGGTGTACTTCGGGTACAAAAATTTAAAACTGAGATTCCCAGAGCAAAGCAGCACACTCAGCCTGAAAGTGTTTGCTTCATGTTTTGAAAAATTATCAGGCACATACATTTGGTTCACAGCCAGCGTGGCTATGGCTGAGCAGAAGGAGCCTGTCATCCTGACCAAGCTGCATGTGAATCTACAATCTAGAGGAGAATAAAAATCCCTTGCTCAGGTGCGCTAAGGTGTACCTAACACACTTGTTCATCTTACACATTTTAGAGATTAAAATAATGACTGCTTGAAGTAGTTCTCCCTATAATCTGGTTGCTCAACTCTGTCTTCAGATTCCTCACTTGGGATTAGAGGCCTAAAATGTGAGGACTACTCTTCCTAACCTGCAAGTACTTAAATCCCTTACTGAACCTGACCTGATTCTAAACGAGCTTGCTCTTGCAAAAGGAAGATAGACCTACTGAGATTTCTCATCTTGCACCTTGTAAGTCTTTCTACTTCAACCTCCTGTTTATGAGCAACTCCCCTTCCTCCCTCTGTCCTCAACTCATTACTAACAGGCTAACATTTCAGTGTTCCATTTCCACAACTAATTCCTTCCAACACAAAGCAACAACCATTCCTCACTACAATCCTATCATTGAGAAGAAGCTTTCTAGTTCTACTGCTTGCTCAAATTTCTACCAATCTTTTTTTTTTCCTGTAAGGAAGGTCCACTTAATACTATTCCTTATTCCTCCTGGAAGATGTTTTATTGACAATATTATTTTTTTTCAAAAGTTTGTGCACAAACTGGAAAAATCTCATTTGAATTCTAGCATAAAGAGGCATTAATTCACACTATGGACTGGTTGGATCCAGGACAGCCACTTTGTCCATTCTTTATCAAAAATAGTTCCACTGAAGTCAGTCAAACTGCACAGACACTGCATATGTAGTCAATAAGAATTGGCAAATATGGGTAATGCCCAAGAGTGTACTTTTTGAAAAGAAAATCTGATAGGTACTGTGGGCTACTTCAAAATGGGTAACATAACTGGGCAATGCAGCCTGAAGCCCCTAAGAGGAGGACTTTTTCCCAGACATCTTCACAATAAATCAAGTCAGGATTGACTCAAACAATTTTGTAAGATTTAAGAAGCTTTCTGTGAATTTCTTGCTAGCGGTAAGATGCGCAGAAGGAGGTAACTTTCAAGCTGAGATTTTTTATCACTAGGTGAGCTGCCATCTAAAAGGAAGAATTTGTCATATTTTTCTTCTGCATCAGATATTTTTAACGATAAAACTGAAACACACATGAAAGATTGATTTAGGCATGTTTTATAAATTAAAATAAATTTTGTTATTAAAAAGCAAACAAAATGACCTAGTTTCAAAAATGTTAGAAGAAAAACATTCATTCATCTTGTACATGAATAAAAGCATACCTAGAAGGAGCATGTGGAACCAAAAACCAGGTGGTATTATAATGCAATTAAGAAACCGTGATTATACAGTAAATAGGGACACAAAGACAAAGGACATCTTAGTATCTCAGCTGTGGAATAGCCACTGAGGGCAAATGAACTGAATTTAGACTCCCCCTTACAACACACTTGAAACCACCGTCTTGCAGAGATAGGTAATCACTGATGATCTTAGCAACTGCTCAGAAAAGTCAAAAAGCTGATACTGGCTAAGCAGTCTATTCACAGCTCTGGACTACAGCCCTTTCACTTTTCTCAAGAGATGGTTTCAGTTTTGCCTGCATATCTGAGTCAAAAGACTTCTGAGGTGGGTATAACTGCCAATTCTAAAGACTGTTGATTAGAGATAACAAACTGGAATTTTGGATGTTGCAAAGACCAACTCATTTTCCCCTTGACCAGGCACCAAGGCCCACACTGCTCACTGTGAGGCACAGACTATCCCATACGCCCTGCATGGGCAGAAAGCCTGCACAGCAAAGGTAAAATTGTGCAAGAAGTAGTTTGACATACAGGAATAGCTCTTTACTGTCTTCTTAGAAACCTGGATTTGCAGTTGGATCTATCCTGGGACCAACCACAGGTAAATGGTGAAGTAACATTTATTCCACATGCCACCAACTGCAGTCGCAGTGCAAAATGGTGGGTTCAGTCTGTTTTAATAATTCTCTATCTGTTTGTTGTTTTTTCTTATTGTTGCTTTTTTAACTTATTGGGTTGGCTTCAGGAACCCTAAGAGCAGCAAAATCTTGAATGAACACATCTGAGCTATTTTGAAGTTCCAAGAGATATTTTAGAGAGGCATACTTCCCTGTGGAAAAAAAAATATATATACTCACTTTGAAATTTTCAAATATCAGTACAGATATATTTCTGCTAGCGAAGGGTCCGCCTAATCTGAGAGGTGTCTGTGCATGAAGAAACTCTCTGATTCCTGATTATACATGTTTTTAAGCCACTTGCTTGCATAAGAATCTGGTCATTTCTTCTTTACTCATAGCATAACTTAGAAAACAATGGTGTCTCTCACCAAGACAGAAGTGCAGGTAAGACCAAAACACTACTGTGAGAACTAATGTTATAATTCAACCAAATGGCAGCTTATTTTTAATCTGTTTTGTAAATAAAGTTTTGACCTAATTATCTAAAGTCCAATGTGAAATAATTGTTTGTACTTTAACAGTTCTGCTAACACAAATGATAAATTTGATTTGACAACTGGATATTCTCATGGCATGTTGTTGACTCATGTGTCCTCTAATCTGAGTCACGGGCCAACATTTTGTTATTTTTCTTTAGAGAGAAAAAAAAATATTTGCACACAGCAAAAGTTCAGGTCTTATTTATATATACATTATTTAGAGATAAGTTCAATCATCTTCGTATTTTCTTAGCTTCCATTGAAAGAGTAATTTTTCTTCAACGCAGAAGAGGGATCTTACAAAGTACTTTTCCAGAAGGCAATAAAGCTTAACATAGTTAAAACCCACTGGACAGCCAATGGTGTCTTTCAGTATGGCTCAGTGAGTTATATGGTCTGTGTTATGAATACTAAAATGTTTGCCCTAATAGGTCCCAAAGCAGTAAGAAAAACTCCCTTTGTTTCCGTACAGCTTCATAACCCTTACTAGCAAAATACGATGCTTCAGTGATGGTTCATTGTAAACTACAGTTACAAAGACCTGTACAGCCTGAAAATTGTGCCAACTAATGAAGACCTGTTTTTCTGTGCTCCATCATGCAAAGTGAGATGCTTGAGCCCCAGGAAGATAAAGACCTACACGTGCTGTGTGCTGAGGTTGTCTGTCAAGGTCAAAAAGCCCCGTGCTGAGCGCAGGAAAGCCCTTGCAGATGCCTGTGCATGCAGTCCTGGGCATGCAGCCTTTCCACAAGAGCTTCAAGTGTCAAGATACACCATTCAGCTCATCTACTGAAAGGAGCTACCTCTGTGTCTGGTTCAGCCCTTGGGCATTTAAAAGGACACCAACAAAGATGCTCTCTTGGGACAAAGCCCATCTTACGACTGATTTAACAAGACTTAAAGAAGTTTATACATTCAGACGTTACAAACAATCTTCAATAAGCATCCCAAGTAAGAAATGCAATCATCTCTCCCACACGTCCACATCCTCCTCTTTATTTTTTAATGCACGTAATTAATATGATTTCTGATAAAAACAGAAAATGATAATGAATTACAAATGCTACCAGATAGAAAAATGTTTCTAGAGAGAATATACTTTATTTATTCTTTTAATTTTTGTATGGAGGCTACACAGAAACTATATAGGAGTTTCACCATGGCACTCTGAAACATGATTTTTTTTTTCTTATTGTGTATATATTATTGAAGCTCATATTTAACAACAACAAAAAAAATAATTCCTTTCAGAAATCAGCAAATGGGGCTGCTTTTGGAGTCCATTTAGTTCAATTAAATCCTGGCTGCAACTAATATAGATGCTTCAAAGAAAAGCTCAATAAAGAGAGCATAGATTTCACGAGATTACCTGACTTTATTCCTGACTAAATTGTGTAGTTGCATACTAATTGGTAATTCACACACTGAAATATGATAGGTTGCAATTCCTTTTGAAAATCAATTTTAAAAATAGTAGAATAATTCTGCATTTTTAACCAAAAAGAAGCCTGTTAATTAAAAAAAAAATATAGCTTAAAATTTACATTAAATTAATAATGAATCTAAATGTTCTGCCTTCATCTTAAATGTTACTCTTGATCCTACCTAGGTTTCTTTCCTGCTGCTTGGTTCATTCCACCCACAAATGAAAGCATCTAATATAACATTTTTGTGACAATAGCATGCACATTTTCATGATAAATATTAGCATTAAAAAATTCAATGGCAATGTCTGCTTATGAAAGCATACTCCTCCACACAGCAAACTGGCTAATAAAAAAACGAAAACGGTGACAACATTTAAAACTGATGTTCTACTTCATTAATCCATTCATTCAGATTAAATAAAGGTCAAAAACCAGCAAGTAATAAGGAAGGAATTATTTCCAGTATCTGGCCAAATTCTATTTTTGGTTATGTGATTTCTACTCATTCCCTCTTCTACAGTGTAGCATCAATCACTGCTCATCGGCTGCTTGTTCTCAGATGGCATATGAACTCATCATTTCTTTACAGAGCATGGACGGATTATTCAAAATGAAAAGTTCTACATAATTGTAAGGTCTTACTATCCAGCATAGTTTAGACTGAACCCAGTAAAATCATCCTATTGTTTGGTCAAGATGCCTTGGAAGTGCCTGGGTTTATTTTTAGGTTCTTTTAAGATATAGCATCTATCCTATAGGATACAGTGTCCTCTTTCATTTATTTTGAGTGTAGACTATATCCTCGAGAGATGAACCACATCTCACACAGGCAGCATACAAAGTAATGAAAAAAATATAATGAAGGAACAGGTGCTAAACTTTCTTTTGCATCTTGAGAAAGTAATTTGCACATATGTATATTCTATTTCCTTTTATTTTAATAACCTTCAGACTTTCAGCTGAGACTGAAATGTTTCCCTGAGCTGACAGAAGGTATGTCCTCTGTTGTTCGGGAGGCCTGGTCATATAGGAATGAGGTTGGAAAAATTCAGTGCAATTCAGCACTAAAGGAATGAAGGAACCGGCAGATTTTTCCTTTTTACGACTTAAAAAGAACAGTACTGTGTCAGGCTGATAGTATGGACAATGCTGGGAAGAGTCGGATGCCACCAAAAGAAAAAGGAGGGCGGTGTGTGTGTGTGTGTGTGTGGGGGGGGGATTTGCAACGGATATGCTGCACGTGGAATTGCACGAGGTAAGGTAAGGAATAGGAAACTCCAGCCTCAACCCCCAACCTGTACCCTGCAACATACAAGGATCTCATCTAGGCATGGAGGCACTTTGTCTAACCTCTGCAGTTATGTCCATAAGCCCTGTCTTTTGGAAGCCATGCAGAAATTAACACTCTCCTTCAAAACATGGCTAAAGGAAATGGTAATTGTTGTTCCCGTGGTACTGTTCTGCCTTTCAGCTTTTAAGAAATGTGCTCAGAAATGTGTTAGGAGACCTGTGTTTAAATCCCTCCTCTGCAGAAGGTGATTCAAACACATCCAGCTTCAGCCCAACTCACATGGTATGCCAAGCACAAGCCTGTAGGGTATCCTAGGAGGGGCTGCGGGCAACTTTCAGTCATTCCTGCTTTCCATTTTCCGTAAATATTTGCTAGGTAAAAGACAGATCCAGCACAAGGCTTAGTTTTAAGGCATTTATCCGTGATGGTAGTTCTGGCTTCCAGTCCTTGCTGTACCTTCCTGAAACCAGAACTCATGTGTTCCTCAGTGATACGGCTAATTAACTACGACAACTACATTCTTCTTCTTTTTTCTGTTAACATTCATTAATGTACATTCTTTTTAGCTAGTGGATCTTAATTGTTCAGGCCAGGAGCAGCCCTTATGAAAAGAATTTTGAATAAATCCCTCATCACAGAATTGCTGATGGCCTAATTATTCTCCTACAGAGAAAATGGAGACATTTACTTATGAGGTAGTTATATAGACTTCCCTTACAGTAAATGGGGACAAATGAGCATTTTTAGACATGATTCATCTCATCCTAAAGCAGCTGTTTAGTGTATGCCACACAAACCACGCTCCACAAATGCCTGTAGATATCTAAAATTAGGTGAACCTAATCACACTGTAATTACTGTAAACTGCCTCTACAGTCAACAAAAGAAATAGGCAGCTTCAGTAGGCACATTGGTAAGATCTGAATTTCCATCTGGAATTGCCCCCTGCTATCTCCACTGACATAGTGGGGAGCTAACGCACTTCAGAAACAACTGTTGATAGGCGTGATCAGGTAAGCTATAAGCCTCCTGGGGTAGGAAGCTTCAATAGTCAGTTTTCTGTACAGGCCCATCAAGTATGAGACAGATGGATCTTAACTGTTTACCTCCTCTGCCAACGTAGTCACCAGCAAGAGTGAAATAGCAACTTCAAAATGAAGAAAGTTGAGTTTCATAATTATTTTTTCTTTTCTAAAGAACAATACACTAATACTATTTCCTGCTATAATTCTGAACACGTGAGGCATTTGACAGTGCAAGTTAAAATCAAAATACCCACTAATCCCATGATTGAAGAACATAGCATCAAGAGAAACAAAGTCTTCAAAAATACTCATGGCTGCTGCTACATTTCAAGTCAAATTGTTTTGAGTTACTAAATATAAAAAAACCCCATCTTGTTTCTAACAGTATCCTTTGGAATTGTTGGCTCCAGGACAGCAAGATGAATTCCTTAGAGACCGAACCAGGAAGACTGAAACTAAAATTATCCAACTGAACAGATTTATTTTCATGAACAGGGGATGCAAAACTCTAGATACTGAAAAGCTCTCACAGACTGATAGTTTTGGTTTGGACACAGCCACTGATTGATCTGAGCTTATCAAAACCAGAAGGAAATTCAAGGCTGTTTCTACACAAATTTCTAGTTGGCTCTGTAACAGTAACAGATGCTTTAGAAAAAGGTGCAAGAATCCCGTATCATACATACGTGCAGTAATCTACCCGCTACATTTGATCAATATCTATTTCTAACAGTAGAGATTAGTATAAGCCTTGAGGTGTACATCTTCACAGCCTTTTAAAAATGTTGAAATTAATTATGATTCAGTATTCTGAAGATCAATATATAATTTTTCACATTATTAGGTCTTCCATTCCAACATTTTTATTATTAATTCCCTTTCTACAAAATTCAATCTCAGCCTTTTTCACAATTCTTTTATGTGATAATTTCTTCCTAAAAGTCCTTCATCATCTCCATTGCTTTTATGTGAAACCACTCTTGTTCAGTTGCACTCTTTTTGAGAGGAGATGATCAGTACTGAGTCAATTTTATTTGGAGTATTAATCATTCTTTTCCTTATTTGACCTAATTTTGTTTGGTTTGCTATCTGTTGCTGGTGATATAAAGGTTTTCACTTGCCTGACAAGTGCCACTTTTGGGGTGGACTGGTAGATTTGGGGTAGCCAATTTAAAACTATGCAAAGTGTATTAAGTTCATCAATATTTCCAAAGTAGTAAAAGATAGAGTAACTCATTCTTCACTTAAAAAAGCATTGTAGCAATGTAACTACCAGTTTGTTAAGAATTTTTTTTACTTTTAAAGAAACAGTTAATTTTTTTATAACAACGTACTTCTGATGGGTAAAGAAAGTGGATTGGGTTTGCTATCATTTGCTTAAATATTTTTCTATTGAAAGTTAATCATCTTACTCTCATTACCATAGAAAAATAAGCGAAATATTTTCCTGCTGCATTTCTTAATTAGTAAGGATATGAAATATTGCTTATCATAGTTACAGTGTTCTGTCTTCCTCAATAATTTTTTTCATCTGTCATATGCAGCAAATTGTCTGAGCACGGCCATAAAAACTTTTAATAATACATTTTGGAGGATTTGAACTGCTTTATTATTTGAACTGCTGTGACCACAGAAATAAAGACAAATTCACAGCGTGGCTTTTTAACAGAGGAATTTGGCTGTGCCTGTAGATCAGTTCAGCTCTGTTATTTTGATATTTCACATTGTCTACATATGTTTAAATTGGAGTTTATGCACATGCTCAGAACCACAGCTGTGAAAAAGAAAACCTGACACATCTGATATTAAAGAATACTGCAAAATCTATAAAGAAGTTGCTGTACAACAAACTACCTGCATAGCATATGATGAAATACTCGTCCATAAGAGTAACCGGCTTTAAGTCCAAGGTTTGTTGGGCTGGATCTGCTTTAGCAAGATAATTGTAAGTGTGCTTTGCTCTTTCTCAGTGCTTTGGCAATTCAGTCAGTAACATCCTGCAAATCTTCTGCGGCTAGTGCTGAGAACAAGGGTTATCAGGTAACATCTGTAAACCAAGGGGAGCTATAAACCCGTGGATATCCTTTTTGACCTCCATTAAAGCCAGCCGCCTACTCAAGCTGAAAAGTCTTCCAGTTGTGCAGCCACTAATCAGCCCTTGCTGCTTTTGTCCAAAGGCTCTTGCTGCACTCCCCGAGCAGCACTACAATGAAAAGTGTCAGGATTATACCTCAATTTTTCAAATTTCAAGAGGCCAAGATTCAAACAGCAAAACTGCTGCATTTTTTGCTCAGACCCAACAATTCCCCTTTATACCACGATGCATCCACACCTAAACCAGAGATTACAGGGCCTAACCTACCTACCACCCTGAATTCTGTGCGGGAAGCTGTCCTGATAAAGTATTGTATTTTAAATTAGACACAGTGCCCTGCAATAGCAAGAATATCAAGTCTTTTAAGATTTTTTTTATATATATATATATATATATATATAATTCATGATGTAGAGCAATACCTCAGCTAACAGTTTGCCTTCCTATTTACATCTCAACACTAGGATTAAGATTTAAAGGATTATTCTCTCAAAATAGTCTTAAAAATTTCTTTTTCGTTATCCTGCAGCACCTCTGGTTAAACAAATCTTTCTTTGTGTATTACCTCTTTCCCAGTCTTTTTTAGTCGTCTGTGCTGTACAATTTTCTGTGGGTATGAACACAGGTCTTCGAAAGAGCTAAAGTTTCTTCTTTCTGATTGTATTGTTTGTTTTTCAAAAGTAACTGCCTAATTTTGCTGTGAAATAAGAAACAAACTCTCTTTCAGACAGAGGACGAAAAAAGATGAATAGCAGTTGTAAGGGCTGCAAATGTCATAGTGAGTAACATGACCAACAACAAATTTAAACATGATTTTGAGAAAAGGGAACTGTGGGTGGCAATATTCAGTTCATGGATTTTTATTTCTTCAGCACAAATACAAAACCCTAGAATTATATTTAACAATGTAAATCAAATTAAAAGAGAAATTCCTTTATCTGTCTGAAGGGGAGTTTCTTTGTCCTGGTTGGCCTTTTGATAATTGACTAGTGACTTACAATCATGTTATAATAGAGCAAAATCTTTGCTATTTTTTTCTCCAATAAAATATAGTCAGATTTTCCAAATTTCATTAAGTCATTCTTCCATTCTTCCTGCTGTTGGCATAGCTCCTATAGTAAAGATACCAACCTACTTATCCCTCAGTTTTTACACCTTTGAAGCTCTTTTCAGAGAAGAGCAATGCTAGATTCCAAGAAGCATTACTGACACGCAGCAGGTATGTTTTGAAGGACAAACAATATTACACAGTGGAACGGTTTTGAAAGATCTATTATTTGAAGGCTTTTCTTTCATAATGTATGTTCAGCATATTACACAAAACACTGGCGGCACTTGTCTAGGTGTGAAGGCGGAAGGCACCACATCCTGCAAGTCGGCTGCCAGGGTCTGTTAGCAGCCGTGCGGGAGCACTCGGAGTGACACCGAGCTAACCGCATCCTCAGATGACATCGCCAGAAAGGAACATTTTTCTGAGGCTCACCAAGGCTGATTGTGAAATCCTGGCACGCTGAACTCAACAGGGATTTGAACACCAGCTGAATGCATCTGAGTTTTTTACTTTACAGTTTGGGGTTATTCTTACTTATTTTTAAAGAAAAATACTATTTATGATACATGTGAATATATGATTTTAGTCTTAAATTAAATTTTGGCTTAAATATAGCAGTGCTGTACTATACAAATTGAAAAATTAGAAGTAAAACACAGTATGCCTAAGAAAGTGTTTTTATATTTATCAACTTAAACAGTACCTTCAGTCACCTACAGTGAAAGCTACAGCCTACCTAATAAAAATTATTTCCACATTTGTAAAACTGGTATAGAGTTGCTAGAAAAGAAGCCATCTACTAATTGCTGCAATACTGCTACAGATGATTGCTTAGATCAAAGAAAATTCAAATAACGGAAGATACTCCTCAAAGAATAGGAAACCTGGTATCTTGTTTTTCATAACCATGCTACGGAATCAGGAAAGCAATTTTATTATAAATCTAGTACCTGAAATCTCTGGATATGTTTCCTACTGGCTGTCACCTCCTAGACTACTGAGAATTAAGGATATGTCATATGCAATTTGAAAGTAATTTCTTACAAATATATAATAAAGTCTAGAATTTGACCTAAAACCTCAATGCAATGCTCATTTAGGCAGTCACTGAATACCTGCTTCCCAGACCAATACCTTGGCCAATACTTACCTAAGGAAATAAATGCAATGAAAATAAAATAAGAAAATAGAAGATCATTCTAAGTCCAGAAAGGGCATAAAATTTAAATGATATAGAAATACAGCTAATGCATTATAGATGAATGCAGATAAACACAAACCAAGCAATATTTTATTCAGACTTCAGTATTCTATTGACTAAGGAAAAGCATCCTGCTGTGGTTCAAAGGTGAAGCCATGACTTGCTTATCATTTTTTTCCTACTGGAATATTCTAGCAGTCTCTATAGCTGGAGACCATAAAAGAATTGACCATGTTTGCATATGGGGCTCTGCCAAATAGCAGCTACAAATGGTATATTCAAACATCCTGCCATCCAAAATATATTGATGGGTAAACAAATATGAAACTTAAGAAACAACCTGCCTCCCATACTAGATAGCAGTAATTTTTGCAGTACTGCAGGAATGCTTATTCATTTTTTGAATCTTACTGGATGAGCTGAACATCAAGTGCACTTAACAGTCAGACATCGCTGCTTTGTGAAGTAATAATAATTCAGAGATGTTCAGGTTTTGCTTGTAACTACTGTCTTAGAAGAGCTCAAAGTTCACTTGTGTATAAAGCAGAATCCCCTTGTCATTTTTTATAGATTTTACTGACAACAGGAAAGTTCAAATGGCTAAGAGCAAGGCAAGAAACAGATTCCATAAGACAGCTTTAAATGTTAGTCAAGTATAAGAGATTACTTATGTGCTTTAAGAACTGATTGCTGCCCCTTCCATGAAATAAGTTTTCTCTAAACCATAACATAACCAGAGAAATAAGCATTTCAGCTGTACAGCTATTCTTCTAAGGTGACTAAAGCCTTGTTTATACATGTGTGCAGGTTTTTAAATCAGTTGTGCTGGATGATCAAGAAGAAAACAAGCCTGTCCGATTAGTTTCACATCTTACACAACTGTTTGACAAGTTGCAAAGTAATAGACTTTATTTCATTACGCTCTATTCGGCACATCAAATACTGGAATATTGCCCTGCTGTTTTATACTATGAACTGAGATGTGTTACAGCTATGACAAACAGGGTTTTAATCACTCTTTTGGTTAGAATACTTAAATGTTTCAGTAAATGAACTTTCACATTTCCTCATTTATTATCACTTCTAAGTTCTACATAATTGCCATGGTATTTATCAGTACCAAGCAATTTCATTTGTTTTATAGATGACTTCTCTCAAAGTATTTTTCCTGTACAAGTGCTAGGTGGATCTGGATAGCACCATCCCTCCTGCCACACCAGACTGCTGTCTTGTCTCTGCTGACAAGCTTTTAATCTTGATAATAATAAAAGCTATGCAAGAGAAGAGTCAGACATTTTTATTTCTGTGCCGACTAATATATTAGATGCGCT
Source organism: Thinocorus orbignyianus (assembly GCA_013400375.1). Taxonomy (NCBI): domain Eukaryota; kingdom Metazoa; phylum Chordata; class Aves; order Ciconiiformes; family Thinocoridae; genus Thinocorus; species Thinocorus orbignyianus. Next base: position 46,858 of record VXBW01001476.1, read on the forward strand.
GAACACGAACTGCATGAACATGAATAAAATCGCTCCACAGAGAGTCTGGTCCAGAGCAGTTAACAGCAAAGAATCCTATCCTGGGTTTTCTACACAGAAAATACTAAGGATTCCTCCCTGCACTGCAAGATCCTTAGGGCAAAGACTGTTAAATTAATATAGCTCCAATCTTAAAATGTTTGAGACCTCTTCAGTGGCTTTAAAGAGAAAAATAATGTGTGAAGCTCTGGAAGAGATTAAACGGGGAGGGAGTAGCTATTTCTGCACTACATCTGACTTTCCCACAGGAAGCGATTTCCACCCCACTTTGCCACTGGCTGCAGCTGGAGCCCTGGAGTACATCCTGACTTGGGCTCCCCGGCATGAGAGAGACATTTGCATACTGGAGCAAGTCCAGCAAGGGGCACCAATGCTACCTGAGAGCTGGAGCATGTAGTGGGTATGTGGAGAATGGTGACAAAGCACAGCACATTTTACATTTTAGTTCTCCCTGCCCAGCACTATATAATAGACGCTGCTCATTATTAGCCACTGGGAAGGTGCCTTTTCCTGAAACACATGATTTTTATGCTAGTTTAATACCGTATGCTTTTAAAATATGACTAGTACTGTATCTTTCCTTCGTCATACTGCCTTCTCTTTGTGGATTATCCAACAGAAGTTTTGTTTTCCAACTGAGAGATATCAAACTATTCATTATTATCCACAATTTTCAGAAAAGATAGTTAAAGCTTAAGTGACTTGCTCAGGGGCAGTGAAGAAGCTGTTAGAGACTGAGGGACAGAACACAGATCTTGTTATTTTAACCCATAACCAATCTTGTTCTAAAACATATTCCTACTACACTGAACTAAGACCACAGGCCACTGACTTTTTAGAAAAATAATAGTGTACTGTTGTGCTTGTAGCAAGAATCAACCAATTCATAACAAAGAACAAAAAGACTATTAAACCCACACAGCAAAAAGAACATAACCACAGAGAAAAATGTGTTTGCTTCTAATGATTTTCCGTGAAGATTATGTAGGGCATTGGAGCTGACCTCCCTTGGTGGCAGAGGATAACACAGGAAGATTTTGAAAGAAATGGTTCTGGTCTGCTTGATCTGCTTGGAGCATTTACTCCAAAGTTCCAGAGCACACCTAAATAGATTATCCATTACTTAGAATATAAAGGTTAATTGAAATAAAGAGCTTAACATCTGTTTATATCAGGCTTCAAAGCAAGAGTTATGGGCAGAGAGACTGTGAATACAGAAAAACTACAGTTTACCTAGTGCATGAAGGAGATGTATCCCACAACCTTTCTGCATAGATGTAAAAATACAAGAGAACGAAATAAATCTCTCTTTAAAAAAATAAATTTGAACAATCCAGTGCAAAGCACAGGTGTAAAAATACAAGAGAACGAAATAAATCTCTCTTTAAAAAATAAATTTGAACAATCCAGTGCAAAGGATAAGGTACTGGACAATTACCCATAGCAGGACATGAAGAATGGATACTCACAAAGTGAACTACCTAGACCATAATCCAGCTCTTCAAAAAAAGAACTTCCTTGTGCTTTTCTGCTGCTGATGTCATATCAGGCCAATTATTATATTTATCAAATTGTGGGTTTTGTACAATACTGTATACATGAGCATGAAATACAGAGGAAAATGGAGGTTCTGCTCTTCTACATAAAAATTGATTTTGGTGATCCTGTTAGCTCATCTGAATAAAGGTAGTGTGAGCAACAGAAAAAAGAGAGAAAAAAAAGCTAATACAGCTTCTTCAGTGTAATGTTGTTCCTCTTATTTAAAACAATTTTCAGATTTCTTTCCAGTCTGTGATAACCAGTAAGAGCAGTACACGGTGACGATCCTCAATTTGCCCAAGGGATCCATTAAGAAATGGTATAACAATATACCAAGTGACTGAAGATACTTAATGTATTGTAACCCTCCATTGTCAAGATACCTTTCTTTTTTTATTGCCAGTTATTGAGTGCTGCTTTCACACTATTGTGCTACAGAAGGACAAGACTTAAAGCAAACGCCTTTGAAAACAAGCACAGTAGATGTAATATTCTCTGATCTTTTTCTGATCTGGCTTTTTATCTTATAAGCCTCATCAAATACAGTAAAAGATGGGAGACTTCCATGGAAGATAAGAAGGTTTAAGATACTGGAAAGAGGACTAGCAACATCAAGATTCAGCTATCAAATACAGCGTAAACCACTTCAATCTCGATGTGATTGAGGACATAGCTGAACGATCAAACAAGGTCAAGTCATAGTGGTGAATAAAGTCACCTCAGAGCAATCAAGGAAGTATCACCAGTTGTAAGGACTTTTCTGCCTTTCTAGTGAAGGATGATGAAGCAAATTAATATAACCTCGTGACTGACCATGCTAAAAATACGTGCATTTTTCTACAGCTGCTCAGCATTTATTTGTTACACAACTGCAACTCATTTGCTTTCAAACATCAATCTCATCTTCCAGTTGCCACCAACAACCTTTTCCTGCCTTGTGTATTCAGACTGAAACCTCTTGTGGAAAGAACTGTCCCCTACCATGCACTTTTGCAATATATGGGAAAATGTGTCTGGTTACCTTTGAAATTCTAGCTGCTAGTGAAATAAAAAATGAATTAAAAGGAGGAAAAAAAAAAAGTAGAATATTGGAATATTGTTTCTTATTTTCTAACGTTTTCCCTGCCTGCATTTGTCATAGGTACTCCGCTGTGTTTTCATTGGGTGGCAAAAACCCCTCATCTGAAAGACAGCTTTCGTCTTTGCAAATATTACTTTTGGATTAATATTTTCTGGTTAGTCCATAAAAGCAAACATCTATTTTGCACAGGACTCATGCTTATCCATCATTTGTATAGGTACAAGCGACAGCATTCAGACACAAAAAATAACTCCAATGCATTTATGTCTGTAGCTCTAGTGAGTTCTGCATTCATGGCACATCTCTACTGTAATTCATTGCTTAGTAAAACACTTTGAGCTATAGTACATGAAAAGCACTAAATAATCTGTAACAGAATACAAACTGAACAATCCTATATTTAAAGATTAATGTTTCTTCCAGCTGAAAAACTGTCTTATGGAACTATCTGTGTTCCTCTGCAGTGGCTATGTTTAGATTGTACGAATTAAAAATTGGAAGAAAAGCTTAATAGAGCAACATTTTGCTTTCTAACTCTTTACCCACACTGTACACATGCACAATAGGGAAATAATGCATAAACCTTAAAAGCCCTTTATTTCACTGATCCTCTGCTAGAACTAGTTTTAATTGTGATTCTGTTTTTTCTCCAACTACTTAACATTTCTTTAGCTTGTTTTTTCTACAACATTTTTTATACTAGATTTCTCCCACCTTAATATCTCAAAAGAGGCCTACACAGTGAAAGAAACTGCAAGGTTAAAAATAAGTCTGTGACAGGATAAACTGTGAGGGGCAGAGGTGAGGAGCGCACTTACTTCTGCTATCCCTATAAGAAGCTCAGGCAGTTTTATGAAAATTCGTAACTACATGAGTGACGATTGCTGAGACAAACACAAATGACAAACACTGATGCCAACCTCCCATTGAAAATGTACAAAATATCACACATACGAAGGAAATAATTTAACCACTTTTGCCACCAAGAGTATTAAATCTAAAGTAACAATAACCTTGTAATTTGTTACACCCCACAATCTGCAGTTCTTATGCATTGATATGCAAGAAAGGTTGATGGCAGAGAGGGTTAGCAACGTCTGGTGTTTGAAATGGGGAAGTCAAAAACATTCTCCATCCAGCACAAACACGGAATAAGTACCAATGCCATCAACGCTCTCTGGAAATCCCCAACTCTCCCTAGGTTCATTGGTGATGTCAGGAAGAACATGTCCCAAGATTAAAGCAAGGAGAAGCAGGATGAGACACATTCTACAAATCAGCTCCTGTCTGAGGACCACATCTATTTCCATGAAGACTTTTATATTATATAAAGATCTTCAAATGTGCAAAAGGATTGCTATTCTATTCACACACACATGCAAGTAGGCACCCAGGAATATTAAGAACAATTTAATAAACGTTGCTCAGCAGCCTGAAATTACCAATGGAATCACAGAGACAAAATGCAAGTAAACACATACCGCACATTTCCTAATATCAGCACTGATTTCAGGCTTTGCTGTTAACTCAAATTGAATTAAGAATGAGTATTGTCTTTCCAATTTCCAAATAACAAAATATTTTGATTTTTCTATTAAGTTCCAAATGGACTGAATAGGCAGATGCAACTTGCATTATTATTCTCTTCTACTGCAGTACCAGCAATTGTGGCAAGTGAGAAGAGCATAGCATTATGCTATGCAGTGCAGGATGCTGGCATCAGATAAAGGCTCACCTCTGAAAAGCTTAAAACCTTCACAAAACTGCAAGGACTGCAAAAAAAAGGTGCAATGAGCAACACAGAACCTTGGCACTAAAAGAAGCATCCGTCCAAAGAGATGATTATGAGGCAGTAGTACTTCTGACATTTATAAGCAGTGCACTGACTAATCAGCAGGGACTTCTTTTCTTACATTATTCAATACCACAGTTCACTACTGAATGTCTGTTAGCAACTGCTTTCACTTTCAGTCATAAGGAATTTTCACTGACAATGACCTGTAGGGACACAGAAATTCATTCTCATTCAGACCTCTTACTCAGATGCTGCAACTCTAAGTACCTATGAATGATTTTAATGTATTTGTGCTAGAGGGATTAAAGCAAGGCATTTACCAAGATCTGCATTTGTCCTATTCACATTGCACTACAAGTGGAAATGATCTAGGGTAGCATTCAGACTCAGAACCCCGTGGCTTAACAGTTTTATGTTACTGAGAACTTTGCCTTTGGCTGTCCGAGCTTAAAAATCAATTCGTTACTTTAAACTTTATGCTGCTGATGTCAGTTTTTATTGTTGAACTCAACAAACTGAAAACTTCAGAGAACAAGATCATGAAAAATTGCTTCCCATTTACCACAATTTAAAGCAGAAGGTGACCGAGTCTTCAGTTTATCTTTGCACTTGTACAGTCTAATTTCTCGTAAGGATCTCAACCTCATGATGAGCAGAACCACATCTGAATTTCCAGATAAAGGGTTTGGCTCTTGCACGGTCTGTCCATATCCTTTTCTGCTTTAAAAAACTCCTAATACCTCTCTCTATTTTCAGTTTTATGACTGATTTTATAGAACAATTTCTGGTTTCAGCTATGGTTACTACTGGAGTTAGTGGTTTTATAGCAACATAATCAAGATCAGACTACTTCAATGCCTATGAAGCCGTCTTTCTAAACAAAAAAAGATTGTACTTCTGCATCTGTGGTTCCTGAATAATTTTTGCAAGATCTTGATCCTGGATCTGATTTTCTTAATGTCTTGCTCTCCTTGCTCAGAAGCAAGATACAGATTGTCTATATGTGCCAGAAACGTTACACACATTATGAAAAAATTATTCATTTCTACCTGGGATCCACTGCCTCCTATTCCTCAGTCCTTCAAGAGAGGATGACTTAGCTGCGTCACCCAGTTATACAAAGAAGCATGAAAATGGAATTTTCCCCTACTTTTACAGCTCATGCTGTTCCCCTCAGAGCCCATCAGACATCATCACTTCTCCAGACACACTCAGCCAAATCATGGCTGCAGCTCTGCTCGTGAGCCCTTCCAAGCCATACACATTTTATTATTTGCATAGGCTTTTCCCAATCAGTAGGGCTGCCTTCCCTCAAGCTAAGGCTGCCAGGTAATCAAAGGGCACATTATCACTGTTTTGGTGCAAGAAGACAGAGATAATTTTTGCTAATGGACAGTGTTTTCACCATTTGCTGACAACCAGCAGACTAGATCTGGCCCAAAGACCTTGATGCTTGAAAAGGCTTGGCTTATAGCTTTCAGTCTTCACAGTAATAAACTGAAATGACTATGCAGTACAAACAGATATTTGGTGAGATTCTTTACGTTACTCCATTAGCAAACTTAGCTCCTGTCTCGTACCTATATTTATGCTGTAGATAATTTTGTGTTTATCTAAATGTTTTTGTCATCCTAAATTGATTACCTCGGTGACTGTGACCAATTGTTCTCTGAAATTAAAGCTCTGAAAATGTCAGTGTGTAAGCTATAACATCTTAGCTTTACTTATATCAGCCCAGAGAGTCTCCTCAGATTCTTGTTTTCTTAAATGTGTTTGAATGGAGCTATAAAACAAGCCTCTTGCAAGAACTGGTAGGTCAGCAAATGGTTATTGCTTCAACGGGAGCAATCACACAATATCACAGAATCTGTCAGATGGACAGCGTTAATTCTTTGGTGTTTGGCTGGTAATTACAGAGCACAGGAAAATGCCTCTTAACCTAGAGGCAGAAATGGAAAGGGCAGTAACTACAACCATTGACATGCTATAATAGCAACTCACTGGTACCCTGAACAAGCCAGCAGTGAGATTAGGGTTCCCAAAGTCAATACTTGCCAGCAGTTATTGAAGCATGTGGAAAGTCAGAGTAGCTGCATTCTTTCAAATACTGTGTCTCTATTTATTGAATTGCAACACCTCCTTCTCCCATTCCAGGAGGCACAAAACCCATTTCCTTCTGTGCAGGCTCTGCAGCAGCAACGGTTCTGCAACACTGATCTTGAAGGATCCGTTTGAGAACTCTTAATTGTGGTTTTGCGCTCAAGAATAAGACTTTGATTGACAAATTCTTCTCTTCCTACCACAGTTCCTAAGCTGGGGAGGAGAGGCAAAATCAACCACCCTTCTGCAGATGGGGAAGCACTTCACCCATTTGATGACAGTTAATTTCCAGGAGACGTTTTTAGAGCCTCTCAACCAAGTTCTCTTCCCCTTTAAAGCTTAAGGCTTAGAAAGTCAAGCATGATTTCTGTCTATCCAATTGTTTCAGCTTTCAACAACAGGAAACACACCTGCAGGAATGGGACCAACAATACCAGCACGTGGGCTGACGGGACAGCTTTGGGGCAACCTGAAGGCAGAGCTGAGTGGGCTCTGATGGGACCACAGAGCACACACGAAGCCCACTCAGTGGCCACTTCTATTCTCAGTGTAAAGCCATTATGTGTAATGGAAAAACACAACCTTTTTATCCTATTTTTCTAAAAAATGAGCCTTTTTCTTCCCCCTCCCAGCAACTACATCACCAGGAAGTTTATTCATGTCCTGAAGAGCTTTAAAGAGAGTGTTATTTGATAAGGTGCATTTAAAGCACATCTGATTATAATCTGCAACAAAGTGAGAAGCTACTAGAAATCTGTCAGGTAATGGCAATGTCATATACAACTAGTTGTTTCAAATGTAATACCACTGCTACTTGCGATAGTGCTGGAAATTTTATTTTAAATGAGTATGACAAAACGTTTCTTGTATTGCTGCTAACTGTTATGGAAACTTTTAAACTGTGCTTAAAACAAAACTGGAAATGAAATATTCCTGTTTTCCCTTCTGACACTGCTGAAACCGGCTAAACTGTAAAGAAAGTGGATAACGGATACTGTGATTAAGAACTGGAAAAAAACAGCCAGAAGTACAGGAAAGAAGGATCATCGCTTCCTGAATAGCCTCGGACAGTTAAGAATTCTTAGGTCCTCCCGCTGTACTCAGCACTGGTGAGGGTCCACCTCAAGCACCATGTCCAGTTCCGGGCCCCTTAGCACAAAAAAGACATTGAGGTGCTAGAGTGGGTCCAGAGGAGGCCAATGAAGCTGGTGAGGAGTCTGGAGAGTAAGCCTTATGAAGAGAGGCTGAGGGACCTGGGATTGTTCAGCCTAAAGAAAGGGAGGCTGAGGAGAGACCTCCTACCTGAAAGGGGGTTGTAGAGAGGTGGGGTCAGTCTCTTCTCCCAAGTCACAGGCAATAGGACAAAAGGAAATGGCCTCACGTTGTGTCAGGGGAGGTTCACATTGGATATCAATAACCCTTTCAGTGTACAAAATATTTCTTAAGCACTGGAATGGGCTGCCCAGGGAAGTGGTTGAGGTACCATCCCTGGAGGTATTCAAAAGATGGGTTGACATAGTCCTCAGTGATAGGGCTTAGTGAAGTTTCTTTTATCAGAGTTAGGTTGACGGTTGGATTAGATGATCTCAAAGGTCACTTCCAACCTAGACAATTCTATGATTCCAAAAATTTTCAGCACATATTAGAGTCAGATTCTTAAAATCCTCCCCTTTTGAGATTTACGCAGTAAGATTGTTTTAGATAAATTCAGCAGTATGGATGCTTGATCTTCAGTCTCCCAATAGAAACAGCTGGCCTCACAAAGGCATAAGAAGCTTTACATCTCTAAGCCCCTGACCGAGTTAGGCAATGATCACAGACTTACCATATGGCTGATGTTAAAAAGAAATATTGAGTAGCTACTGGTTCGGTGATCACCACTTATCCCATGCTCTGACTGAGAGAAGAATTTTGTGAAGAAAACAATGGTTTGGGGGCATTGAGGAAGAAAGAAGGAGGTAGTAAACAGTAAGCAATTTTCTGTATTTAAGAAATGTGAAAACTGAAGATAAAAATTCTAACATTGCTATTCTGGGACATGACCCAGACTAAGAGAGATTGCTCATGCAGAAAGAGTAGCGGCTGGCAGTAAAAGGGCATTCTTTCTATACGGATTTACCACCCAGAGAGGAATATAGGGCCAATTTCAGACAGAGGCAAAAAAAGTAGACGCGCACAGTGACAGAGTCTCCTAGTAAGAAGTGTCTGTCCTGCCCACTGTGCTCAATGGCATGATCCTAAAGCAATGGTCTTGCTGCTACTGCTGCCACCAGCAGCATCCTGAGTACATGGGAGGAAGTGGAAACAGAGGGATTTACACTTTTGTCCCACGCTGCATAAGCCAGAGTGTGTTTTGGTTTTATTTTTTTTCTTTTACTTAAGGCAAAAATACTCAGTTTTTTCTAAGTTGCCAGGCAGCATTAGCTTGGTTCTGATGATGAACATTTTTCACTACAATCCAGGCTTTGGGGCTGGCAGTAAACCTATTCTACCAGCAGCACACAATTTTGTTCTATGATCCCTATCTCTTCCTTGCCCTCTGCATCCCTTACTCCAGGATTGAGTCTTCCAGCCTTACTCCAAACTCACTTCTTCAGCACTTGCTCTGCTTTGGCTCCTGCTTTTGTTTTCCAATGCTGCTGAATCTTTCCTTTCTTCCTATCTTGCAGAAATTCTTCCAATTTTCATTATAAGTTCTCCTACATCTCCTGCCTTCACAGCTGTCTGCCAAATCACAATAAGTGTTTCCACAGACTCAGAGCACCCAAATGGTTCAAGTTTGGAAACATTATTAAGGTACAGAATTGCTTTTAGTTGCTGAAATAGGCAATACCAGGCCAAATGTGGCCCATGTGCACCTGAACTCAAAGCACAGACAATATTTTGTTGCTGCTTACCTAATTTCTAATGTAATTAAAAAACATTTATTGTCTAAACTTTAGTAGCCTGTAGCCCCTCTTCCTTTAAATCAAATAATCCCTTTACTCCCGGAGAGCTGTTGAGTAAGTATCTGTCAAGATGATTTGAATCTCTAGACATTAATCTTCTGAACTTTCACCAGTAATTGCAGGATCATGTAACAAACGACATGCCGATGACTTACAATTTTTGAGAATATTTTGTTAAAATGCACTGTGGAAGGGAGAATATCACTGCATTTCCATTCTTGCAAAATAGGTATACTTGTGGCTGCTGCTTTAAATATTCACATTAATTTTAAACAATTATCTATTAATATACGATTCTGTTTCTTTTACATAAGCTGTATGTCAAAAGATACAGCTTGAATCATGAATGTGATACAAATCATGTTTTTTTTCTGTGTGCCAAAGCTGTGAAACTCTCAGAAATACCCTGTGAACAAACCTAACTTGATTTATTTTTTTTTCTACTGGGCAATGGTGAGATATTATTAAAAAAAAAAAAAAAGGAAGAAAAAAGAATTGTTCAAACCAATAGCTATCTTTTCCCCTTACTGTTAACTCATAAATTCTGTTAATGGTAATGAGTGGCATGCATTTATTAAAGAGGGAATATATCTACCTCTAGAAATAGATTTACATAATGGGACTATGCTTTGGCTTTAAGTACTTTGCTGGAATGGAGCCAGAATCATAAACCCCATTGCCTTCCCTAGCAGAATATGAAATTCCAGCTTGTTGATCTCACCTTGAAGACCCCACTGACCACTACAGCTTTGTTCCTAGTGTTGCCTTCTTATGCCATTGATTTACAAGCAGAAAACCAGAGCATGCCCAACAATAGTTCTTACACCAAGTTTGGTTTAACTATCTGTGGGCCTCGTACAGTAAAAAGTGCTCAGAGTTGACGAGGGTATTCATAAAAAAAAATATTAGATGCAGCTCATGGTGACATTTAGAAAAACATGCACAGTTCTGATCTTTAAATAGCAGGCTAACATCTTGGGAACAAAGTGGATTACAAAGTAAACCAGAATGGAAACTTAACTGAAGAATCTCACAGGGAATTGTATAAACTGCTCTTAAAGCTGCCTGCAAACATAATACTTCAGAAGGTGTAGATGACTGACTTGAAAGTCTTTTGAAGCCCCAAAACAAGGCTTTAATTTATGACAAACATATCTAACAAAGAGATTTTTCAGTAGATGAAGTGTAAGGGATAGGATAATCAAGTTACCAGCAGGACAGCTCCCGCCACTGTCACTAACTGGAAGAAAGTATAGCAATAGAGACGTGAGCCAGACTATGCCACTTGTGGGGTGTGTGTGTGTATATCAGAACAGACTTAACATTCTGTTATTATCTAGAATACAAAAAAGTCTTCAAGCTCTCTGAATGTCACACGGGACTTCTTGAACTTGTAATCAATTAATCATTTGGAATTATTTCTGTTCTACTGAGAAAACCGTGGTTCAATGGTATTAGGAAAGTAGCTTTACCAAAGACCTTGATTAACAGCAGAGAGGGTTTCTACAGGTTTATTCCTATACTTTACCATCCCAATATACCCCACATAATAAATAAACAAACAAATTATATTAAATTAATTCTATAAATTAATACTAGTTTTTCCTTCTCTGATCCTCGCAGCTGGGTAATATCAGATATTTTTTACAAAGCTGTGCAAGTATTGAAAAGATGGGATCTCAGAAGAATTAAGTCACCTGATGCATCTATAATTCTTTTACTTCAGTCTCAAGTTGGTAGTAAGTTGTCCTGAGATCTCACTGAGTTGATTTTTCAGCAAGATTTTGCATGGAACAAATTATGTGCATGACAGGTACAAAGATACAGTAAATAAACATCAAAACACGTCATTTAGACCCAATGACACTATCTGATCTAACAAAAAAAAAAAAAGAATAGTTAATGTTAAATTCCTGATTTTATTAAATAATAAGGTACCTTCTAGCAATAGGAAAGATGATTGATCCCAAGCAGCTCTGCAGAGTGCACGTATCACCAGTATCCACTTACATTTTTTAAATGGATTAGAATGGATTACAGAACTCACAAAAGAAAACAAGCTGGTGGCTTACTCACTTCTATAAGTTATTCAGTACTGGAACAGCTTGTAAGTCTTAACAGGAGAGATAAAATTGTGGTGTGTACTTCTCCTGTGCTATATAACTGCAATGAAATACAATCTCTGATTACGAATGGATCTTACAGGATTCATCTTTTCTGATTCTAAAGTTTAAATTGAAATGACCAAGAGGCAACAAGGCTATCAATTCCAGAATATCCTTTCTCACTGCCAATGGCACGCCAAACCCATTAAAACCTAATGGACTCCCACTATTCACTTCAGTAGCAGTAGATCACATCCTTAGCAAAACAAAAATAGATTTTTGTCAGGATTAACAGAGATGCTAAATAGACAATAACACATAATTATAGGTTTGAAAGATGAGTATCTTGTTTTTCTCTCAAAGCATTTAGATTGTGTCTTCAAAAAAAAAAAAAATCAACCTTTTTTTTAATACAAGTTTGATCGTTACACACATAACAAATGTGACAAATTCACTCACACTGTGACTGAATTCAGCATACCCATAGAAAAGACCTGTAAGAGGAGGCAAAGGTTAGCTCCTAAAAAGGGAAAGAACATGTTGTACATTTGTATTCACAGGAAATATGGTTATGATTTTTTTTTTTCCAAAGGCAGTGATTTCAGTCATTTGAAAGCATTACAAAAATATGCCACATGCTATTCCAAACAGTGGCACCTTCATCCTGAAAATTAATCCATCAGGAACAATCTTGATGTGCATAGATCTTTGCCTAGCACATCAATAATACATTGATTTTCTCATTCAAAGATAATTTATTCATCCAATAAAAAAAACAAACCCGCAAACATTAAGGGGTTTTAGTCTATTTTAATGCTTCTGTATTTTTCTACTTCAAAACGAAAATAATTTTTTAATGGATCTGTTATGTTGTTTGGTTTTTTTTTTTGTTTCCTACTTAAGGCTTTGATTCACTTTTACCAAAATTTGCCTCCAAACAGATTCATTATCTCTACCTCTGCCTTCACATGCTTCACATCGCAGCTCTAGAAAAGGTAAGGTGAAATGAACTATCAGTCTTGACCAGTACATCTTGATTCTGTTCCTTTACTCATTCATCTTGCAGACATTTTTGACTTGCATTCAGCCTCTGAATTTGTTCTTTCAGCACCTAGTGTCTAAGATTTCTAGTATTTTTAAATCTTTATTATCATTTTTTTAAAAGAAAAATATGAAATACATACTACATATAATAGTTGCCTTATTCAAGCCCAAGCTGCTTTCCCAGAAACTTGGAACAACAGGAAAACAAGAATTAATTTTATGAAAAAGGATTACCTCCCACTATTTATACCAAGAATCTTCAAGGGCACAGGGTAAAAGCAAATTGTAGGCAGAGCAGTAGATTCATAGTAAAAACCTAGACCTCAATTAAGGAATCACATTTTTTATATTTCATGAAGTTAACTTAAAAGAATGTAGACATGCAGTTGTAATCTCAGTTGAGTAATGCCAAATATTAGATCTGTTAATGGTGTACAGAAGCTGGTTTACTAAACAAGATGTCAGGCATAGTTTTACAATTGAAAACCAGTTTTACCCAGAAGACTCAAAAACATTTCTAGCCACCAACTAGCCACGTGAATTTTTTTTTCCCCACCCCACGAATATTTGCATGATTATGCTTGCAGATCACATCCTCTTTGTCCTTCAGGCTTCCAGGTAGCTATAACGAATCCTACCAAAGTATTGATAGTTCCTCTCTTTTGTTGATTGGGAAGGTTTTCTACAGTAGAAACCCTAAACCCTCAGGAAGTCAAAGCAGCATCAATTCACATTTGGAAGGCTATCTTTATAGCAATAAATATGTAGCAATTTATTTATGAAGCTTCAAATCACTCAGGGCAATCTTTACTCTTGAAAGTGCAAACAACTCCTAAGCCCCTGTAGTTTGAATAGGGCATAAAAACCCCTGAATAAGGATATTTTGCAAGCTTCAATAACCAAATTAATATCAAGAACTTTTAAATTCAAGGATTTAATCTAATGGATTTCAACAGTTTTGGGTTTTTTTGTCTCTTTCTGACAGAAACAAAATGACAAAAAAAATATAGGCATTTCATCTGAAGGCTAATAATGTTTTATCATAGAAATATTTTTGCCCTCCAGAGGCAGAATAACATTCCCCTAGCTGTTGTTAATTTTGGGAAATGACACCATGCCTAACCATGAAGGCAGTGGTGATGCTTGAAGCTGCCAGTGTGGGGCTAGGGCTCAGTGTCCATCTGGATCACCGCAACACTGCAGCCAGCATTTCTTGGGCATATGCCACTGCTACACAGCTCCTTCACAGAGGTGTCAAAGCTCCCCCCATTTCCATAGCAAGACTTTATGGCCAAAACAATAAATTAACTATGGGCAGAAGAAATTTTTGAAGATACTACATTCATTCAGTCATGCCTGGGTCACTTTGTAGCTCCAGTCTCCTTTTGAATTTGATTCAAAAGGAGCCCACACTGCTGAGGGTTCTGAAAGGGCTTTTATGGATGTACAAGTGGTCCAGGTCTAAACAGAATCTAACATGAACAGGAAGATGAAAGACAGGTGACACTATGTAGGACATCTAAGTATTAAAACAACCCCCCAACATTTTTTACAGAAGTCTGATAAACTTGAGGAGAACTTATATGTTAAAATAATAATTCAGCAAACCTTCAGACAGAAAATCTTGGAGGAAATTTTCCTTTTCCTCTTTGATACAGGTGCATGCTGCTGCAAGCACTAAAAAGCATTCTCTATTTCACCTGTAAGTTGGCAGGTGGTTGCAACAAACACCTGCAGGTACACAGATCTGTGTTTCAACCCGCAGAGCTCTCCATGATGTGTTAGGATGGAGGGTACTATAAGATATCTTTATTATTATAAACAGACACTGAAACCCTTTCAACTCTCCATACAGTCACAAAGTACTGTCTTTGTCTTACAGATCTTTTAAGCAAACTACTACTGTAATTGGCATTCCAGAGAAAAGCTGTTGAATGCCAAGAGGATGCATGCACTCATAAACACCCACTGTCATTCTCTAATTGAAGTGAAAAAAATTCATATAGTACCTCTACCACTAACAACCTGCACTAAAAAATACACACTTGTTTCTAGAACAACTTTCAATTTTCCCTGAGCTGCTGTTAAAAAAAAAAAATATCTCTATCACTGTGATTTTTATTTCAGCACATAAATGGAATCAGTTACACTTCACTGACTTCCTTTTTTTTCTCCCTCTTCCTTTTTAATTTTTTTTTTAAGATAATGGAACTGTCTCAAATTAATAGTCTGGTTTCAATAGCTTACAAATTCTGTCTACTCTTTAAATACAGAAACACATTCTTTACAGTTTAAATTTGTTTGCTCCTACTATTTACGTGCTTCCAAAAACTCATACACAAATAGAAATAGTACACTTCTATTCCAAATAGCACTTAAAGTTAATGGTCTTTTGGTACTGCACCCATTTACAATATCAGATATAATACTCCCAATCTGATTAACAATCTGTGCTTCCAGCAGTCGATTTAGACAGTCAATATAGTTTCTATTCTTATTAAACATAGCAGTATTTGCTCTCCATTTGAGTTCATTCATAAATGCAAATGAAAGTAAAAGTTAAAATTTAATTAAGACAAAGTGATTTAGGTTTGCTTAAGAATGACAAGAGATGGTTACAGTCCATTTGTTTTGTACATTCTCAATGGCTACAGACTTAAACATGCATGATTCAATATTATACGTAAAAGCATCCTCATTTAACAACATGGCAATGCAAGCTTTATCACAAACTATATGGAAAAAAAATGTTAATGAGATTTTTCCAAGAATAAAAACATACAAATAAAATAAATAAGATAAAAATGACATATTACACATAAAATTATAAATTAAACTAAAATAAATATATATGGATAGTAATGGGAAGTGCAATGGAATTGTATCATATGTGAACACTAAGTTCTGAATTGTGTTGTAGGCAAGAAGCATTCTGCATTTGTGCCATCAGGAACGTATACAAAGATGACCTGTGTACAAGTACTAACCCAGACCATGCCTAAAGCATTGAGCAGCCACACACATGAACCAGATGTGCTAAGGCTTGATGCAACAAGCTTTTTCACCTTGCAGACCCTTACCACAAAATAGCAATAGCTCCAAATGTAAATGGACATCTAGAGATTCAGCTATAAAAGAAGCGGACCTAACTTTGAGCAAATAGAACTAGGAACCTTCACTCTCCCTTAAAACAAACTCTCCCTCAGGCTCAAGAAAGCACGGACTCAACTGTGGACATTAGACGGTCTCTCTAGGTCCATAAGTTTCATACATGCAAGCCTGACTAAAGATAATCATAACACAAAATTACATTGTAATTAATGCAAACTCAATATCACACTTAGATATAAAGCCTCATGAATTGGAAAGAGCAGGAGAGCAGGAAAAATCAGCAGGGCCCTCCACATCACCATCATGATAGTAACGAAAGGAGCTTTTATGTGATTGATTGCAGCATGTCTTGTAAAATTATCTGCATAAAGGTAAACATATGTATAAAAAAATCCTCTGGTTATTGGAGCATTAAAAGTAGCATTAAATTGCTTTAATGGTTCCTCTAAGAGCCTAGCACACTTTGGGGGGCTATAAAAATAACAAATAGTAATAATATTGGCAAGAGCTGGTGAGATATTGCTCATTTCTCACCGCCGCTAACCTCCCCGCTAAACACATCTGTGTTCACAAGACAGAAATACACCGTCTAATGACAGAATGACCTACCATGTGACCACTGGATAACATAAAGGAGAAAAAAGATTCATACATGCTTCACGTCAGAAGATTATTTGCTACATAAACTGTATTGCAAACAGTCATCAAGTGCTACAAATATACACTTCACAGGCATTTTCTTTCCTTAAAGAAACACATCTTATATGTTTCGCCAGAAAACATAACCTGGGTGTTAGAACTGTACAGGGCCTGTATCATTTCAAGCATGTCCCATGTGTGTGGATATGGCACATCCCCATAGTAGAATGCATGTATGTATTTCTTTCAGCTAGAAATATCTTGTTCTTATGCCTATCAATCTCCTTCAGTTCCCGTGAATAAGAAGCCAAAAGATCCCATTTCTTCAAATGCAATGGCTTATGAAATCAAACTTATGTTGCACAGCTTCTCTTTCATCCATAGCAGCTTCATCTACCTAATAATTGTTTCCAAAGCTGAAAACTAAACAACACAGTCCTACTTTGCTAGGGGTTTTTTCTCCTTTTTTTTTTTTTCCTTAATTTCACTACTAAAAATAAAATAAAATTAAAAACTGTCTAATTTTGTGTTTTTCAAGTCCACTAGAGAGCCTACACTTTGCAGGAATATGGGTTAGAACAGGAGCACTCTATGCCATTTGCTGAAAAGTGAAAATATTACCTTACTTCAATTCCAAACTGTAAAAGTAGGAAACAAATCAATTGCTCTGTTTACACTTCATCCACAACATTTTCATGTTACGTTGAAATGTACCAGAGTTATACACCAGCTATGAATTCCCACCCACATATTGGTAACTATGAAGGATATAGTTTAGACTCAAATATGGGTTCCGTAGCACAAGCTTGACTGTTTCCTCAGCTCCCAACAGCTTAGAGAGATGCTTCAGGAATGATGTCAGCTTAGAAATATCTGCGTGTCTTACTCATGCATGCTGAAACACTGACTCTATACCACACTCAGTTCATTTGAACACTAAAATCTGCAGGACCTTCGCTTGAGTTTTTTGTTACTAATCTAGTAATGAAATGTCTTTTGTGCTTCATTTGGGTGAAGTAGGTAATTGTCTAGTAATAAAAGCATGACGTCTTGCGTGGGCTACCTTTGCATGCGAGCAGTTGATCTGCTGCCTCTGAAGGTCACCACAGGATTGCCACAAAATTCATCTGAAGCAGGAAAAGATCCCAGGAGTGTGTATCAGAAGGTAGATGTTCAGCTCTTGCCTTGCTCTATAAAGTTTGTGCTTGTGCGTGCCCTACATTACCACGGCTGCAAAAGCCGCCTGAAGTAACATAACAGTTCCCCAGGCAGAGGTATGATTTGATGTTTAAGGATTAAAGCACATGAAGTATAAAAGGTATGCATCAGCAGTTTTTGAAATAAACACACAATCATAATGGACTCTATTGACTGAAAATGCAATTATAGGTTCAAATAACTTCAGATAGACACTGTCCATTACTAATCTTTAATAGCTATAAGCCATTTGCTTAGTTACCACTTTGAAAAGACATTCAAATTTGTAATGAATAATACTAGAAATACTAAACCTCAGGAAAAACACAGCACCATATGCAATTAATTATACACTTTGCAGCCCAAGACACTGTAGGTTCAACAGAACATATATAACTCCATAAGTATGTGCCTATGAAGACAGTGTGAGGGACAGGATTTTTTTAGCCCTGAGAAGAGAACACTTCGGGGGAAACTACCACAGGCTGCCAACACCTAACACAAGGGTCACCAAGAAGATAGACACAGGCTCTCTACTGAAATGCAGAAGAAAGAAAGATGACAGGCATAACTTGAAACAGAGGGATCCTACTGGGTATAAGAAAAAAAAAAAAATCACTGTGAGGATAATTAAGCACTGGAACAGGTTTCCCAGGGGCTGCAGTATCTTCATCCTCGGAGCTTTCCAAGACCAATTTGGACAAAGCCCTGAGCAACCTGCTCTGGATTCAGTGTTGCTTTTGCTTTGAGCAGATGGTCTCCTGAGATCCTTCCCACCTGGGTGAATACTGCAGTAATTACATGATCAAGTTAAAGCTTCCAGTTAAGAACTGTGACCCACTCAAGGACTGACCAGAAGAACACACTTACTGGAGAAAAGTGCAGGTATGTTTTTTCTCTCATGCCTTTAATAAGAGCAAAATAAAACAACACATATTTTATTTGTATATTAAAAAAAACTAATATCATACAAAGACTTTTTACCCCCAAGAGACATTCAAAATTCTTTAAAGAAACAAAGCCAGGATTTAGACAAATAGCTGAAAAAAGACATACAGCAAGGTGTATCTCAGAATAAATATTGGCATTCATTCCCAGGGAGACTTTGTTCATCAGGATTACTTTACAGAAAGATAGCCATTGCGAACAATAGCGTTCCTTTTGTCACATAATACATTACAGATCTATATACAAGATCTAGTAAAAATAACTGTTCTCCAATGCTACTTATTTACAGTAAGTATCTTTCAAGTTCAATGAATAGTTAAAGTTAAAGCTATGGCACCAACAAGAAACATTTGCTTGCAGACAACCCAGTCTAAACAACACAACACCCAAGGCAAGTCTGGTTAAAATAAGCTTTTTCAGTTTGCTCTCCTACTGACAGGATGTTTTCACACTGGACTCAGGTCTGCTTCCATTTAAGTCACTGACAAAAGTTTCGTTGATTTAATGGGAACAGATCGGGCCCTCAATTTTTCATTAGTCTTAAAATAAGTGGAAAGGAGACACATCTGTTAATCTAAATGTATGATTCAGGAGCTGTAGCTCAAGAGATCTCCAGGCATCTCAGGCAATACAGAAGCCATGAAGCAGCAGTTCAGCTCAGCACATTATTAGCTTGTTGCCTTATCCTTAGGGTCTTGAATTCGGGGGCACGTACACTGGACAGTAGTTGCTGGAGGCTAGGCTCTGATTACAGGGTCTGAGATTAAGACATATTGGCTAAATGTGACATAAAATCAGTGCTTCATGCGGATACTTTTAAACTCCTAATATTCCCGTGTTCACCTGTGTTTTCTGGATAAAACGATGCCAATGACTGAAACGGTCTGGGACAGAGAGAATGTGTGAGCCATTCAGTTCACAGGCTTAGGTGCTGATATATTTACCTGCCCAGCCCCAAAGAGCTGGCTCAAAAGCGAGGATATGATTTTTGGGTAATAAATTGGAAAGATTTATTTCATACGCTTTAAGCACTTTTGATAATTTTCAACACTAGCTATGGATTGGTTTGTTTCACACATCTTTTCTTTTATCTTGCACTGGGTCAGAAAATTCACCACTTCAGATATTTTGGATAAAGCACACTGCTCCATGACATCGTATTATTGGCATAATCCATTATGATTTTTTCCTGGAAGCCCAAGACTGTGCACCAGGAATAACCACTTGGTCATCACAAGCCTAGTTATAGCACAAACACAAGAAGGTTTTGATCACTTAAGTTCCAGTCTGAAGGAGTTTGGTATCCATTCTCTGGGAACAGGAGCTGCAACCTCACTTGTACTGTGGGTTTGAACCAGGAATGGATACATTCAGTAACTGCAGGACTTGTCTGCTTAATTAGAGACAATCAGAAAGTCCTCAATCCTGTTCTTTCTCCTTCCCTTCCAAATCTTCTGGAGAGATAAAAGACATTTGCCATGTACAGGGAGATGTCCTAGGAGGCCAGAGCTTAAAAAGACAAACAGTCTGGCTTATAAACCTGACATAATTTGGAACTAGCATCAAATTAGGCAAGTTGTGCAAAACTACTCTTGTGGCTGAACCCGCTGGTCTTCCTTCTCAATGCTTATTTTGAGAAATGAGCAGCCCAATTCAGATCCAAATCAGCTCAGAAATTTTATCATGACATAAATTGCTTTAAAGTTTTACAGAGTATGTTAACAATGTGCAGTTACATATTATGGATGTGGGTTTGTTCAAAAATTAAAGGTTATAGACTAATAGTATTGGTTCACATCTACCCTGCAAATACTTTAAATGAAAATATTATCCTTTCTGTTCTTATCCATGCCTCAAAATTTTAAAGATCCCTATTCCCATGATGTTCTCCCTTTTATCTTTCCATAATGGTAATAACATACTGCTTGAGATGGCTTTTGTAGCTCCAGCTGCACTTCAGCATTTAATCAACTATAAAAGCCATTTATTGCTTCATAGACTCAATCTCCAGGAACATTATCACTTAACTATATGGTTGCCCAAAGCAACAAAAGGAAAGCTGTCTATGTAGTACATATACACTCCATTCATCTTTTTATGTAGTTCTAGTATCCCAGAGTAAATTATGGCTATTTTATATAAATAGTAATGTACCTTTACAGAATCAGTGAAAGGAAATGCACATACTACACTCACACTGAAACTATTTTTAGGGAAAACCATCAGCTGGTAACTTCAGCTCCCAAATTATTAAAAAAAGATAAAATACAGCATCTTGGATGTTTTATAAAGCATAGAAACCAGAACACCACTATCCCAGTGCTCACTGCTGAGCCAAAAGTAGGGAATTTTTCTCTCTCATCTGCATCACTTTCCTTTTCTCAATACCAAACATCCTGTTCCCTGTAATTGGATTTCTCAGTCATTCAGTGAAGCTCTTCAAGTTGGCCTTTGTCTTTGCTATACAGAATAATTTACTATCATCAGCAAGTTTTACCATAATTTTGTGGATGATTCATGACCAGGTTGAGTAACGCAAATTCTTTTAAAACTCCACCAATGAATACCCTCTAATATGAGAATCATCATTCCTATCCAGTTTCCTGACTAGAACAAGTCAACACAAGCCTGTTCTTTCTTATCCTATTCTTCTCTTTTCTTATTCTTCTATAACTTTGTCTACTAGCACCTCAACTTTAGATAGATCCTTTGCTTCTGTAAAGAACAGTTCCAGCATAACAACTTCCCTAGGCTCCTGCCCTGGTTTCAGCTGGGGTAGAATTAATTTTCCTTCAAGTAGATGTTTTGGATTTTTAGTAAGAATATCAATGTTATGAGAATAACATTGATAACACATGTAGTTTTAGTTGTTGCTAAGGAGTTTTTCAATTAGACAAGGACTGTTTCAGCTTCCCATATGTGAGAGACCGACAGAAAGACCCAGAACAACAACTGGACTGGGATGCAGTGAAAGTGAGCAAGCAGCAGTGTGGTCCTAGTTACTGGCCACAACAGCTCTTTCCAAGTGAAGGTGGCTACAAAAACAAACAAAAAAATTAAAACAATCAGTTAATATTCCCCCCATTAAACTAACCACCCTTGAATACTCCTTTAACTTCTGCAGAATAAGACCTCTAGAAAACAAAGGCTGCATCCTGTACTCCTTTCCCCTTCACATCTTCTCTGAGGATCTCAGAAGTTCATTCTTATGGTATATTCTAAATACCACTTGGCCCTGCATGAGACAAGTACAGCCTTCACTTCTCTTCCCTGTGTACCTTCCTTTCTCACGCATGCCTTGAATCATTAGCCCTTTTATGCTAATGAAAAAAAAATTGGCCAAATAATTAACTATTTGATCCTTTTGGGACCTCTAAGTCTTAATATAAAATTCCAGTTCTCTTGAACATTAAAAAAAGGAAAGTTTCTTGCTAAAAAATCAGAAGGAAGTCCTTCACTCTAACTCAGTTTGGTTTACCCAAATCTGATCATATTCCTGTTATAACTTTACAGAAGCTGTTAAAGCTTTCAACTAATTACCCACCGAATCTCAGTGATTAAATATATATATATATATAATCTTTTCAATTTCAGCTTTTGACAAAAAACTGAAGGTCTAAAACATCCACTTAATGCACAGCACCTTCAGGTCATGGTTTTCTCTACAAAACTTTCCTTTTATTTCTAAAGCTGATTAAGTCTGCATTTCTAAAGCAATGCAGCCTTGGCTCTTTGGGGCAAAATCGTGTATAGTCTATAAATTCAATTACTTATTTTGATAGTTTAGAGTTCCATAAATATTAGTATTTATAAGATTATTTTTTCAGAATAATCACCCCTAAGATCAAAACAATCAAAAGAAGAAACACAGATTTAACTTACTGTTACACAAAGGAGTAATGTGGTTTGGTTGATTGGTTGGTCAGGATTTTTTGTAGGGGATTTTTTGTTGCTTTTCATGTACAGTATTTGTACAGCATTTCAGCCTTGCTCTTTCCATAACTGCATTAGAAGTGATATGTAAACTGAAGGGAATCACTTCCCCTATTGCTGAAATTCACTGTGATAAAAGGCAACAGATGTTGAATAACAGACATCAGCAGCTGAGGACAGGACACACACAAAAAAGGAAAATTGATTTACAAAGGCATCCCAGGACACAAGATATTTGTGTGTACATCAGTAAAGCCTCTGAATTCAATAGATGTGCAATCCAGCATTTAAACAACACTGTATTAGCCAGAAGTGCAAACTCTGCCCTTGTGCGTTAAATTGTTCATCTCCAAGAGAACAGAGATTCCTACTAAGAAGCTAGAAAAATAATTTCTGTATGCATCAGAAGAAACCAGATCCCCCTTCCTTATTGCTGTACTCACTCAGGCAGTGCCACTTCTCTGTTGAGAAGGCTGACTGGGGAAGATCTGTACTCTCTGTACCAACCAGACCTCTCAGTTCAGCACAATAAGGTGATGGAAGTAACTTGTATAAATACATAAATAGTAAAAAAAAAACCTTCTTCAAAACTGGAGAAGACTAGACTTGACATACTTAGTGAGAAATTACCAAACAGCCTAGGATGCACATCAGCATATTAAACAGTCACTTATGTACATGAACTAATGGACTGTTAGAGTTGACAACTACTTCAGTACCAGGTAAAGTCACATTTTCAAGCTACGAAAGTAGGTTTGGAGGTGCTTGGTTGGAGCTCTTGCTGAGGCTATTTCCACATAAACCTGTAACTGCAGTGGGTCATCCATAATGGGGAATATTACTCCTAGTACTGACAGTGAGATTGTCAGGCTACTTAAAGGATTATGTTCGGAAGAGTTATGTTCTTTTAGTGACCTTACAAACTTTCACAGTCTACAGCTAATGAAAGAAGGAAACAATAATAACAGACCTGATCCAACTCCTACTAGAAAGATAATGGGAATTTTTCCTAGGTTATGGACCCAGGTTTGAATTAGATTTCTTGCAGAAAATATTACAGTCAATAGGAAGTGGCAAAAAAGGGATTCTCACATTGATACTAATTGACATTCAGTAGTTGTTTGAGCTTTCCTGATCATACTACACCAAAGTGGGGCAGAAGGAGTTGTAGCAGGGAAAAAGCAATCAGAAGGGATAAACCTCTGACATATGTATAGGGCTGGGCAACTGAAAGGCATATGCACCATCAAAGCAAAGGGGAAACTGAAGCATAAGCAAGGTTAGAGTACATTCTGGATCTAGGATAAGGAGATTTGGGAGGGAATAGATAAGGGGATGTGGAAAGATAAAAACGTGTATGAAAACAGGAAAGATTATGAAAACCACAAAGCTGACTGGGTGCGGGAAAAAAATGTAGAGCTAGAATGTGAAAATCAGGACTGCAAAGTGTTTCTGAGGATTACAGAGCCAAGGGAGGTACAACAATGATAAAAATAATCACAAGGAAAGAGAAAGGAAAGGAGAAACCAAGACCTTGTGCACTTAGTTTGCACATGTAACTACTTTAGAGTTAGTATCAAGGTAAGCAGGCATGAATTTTGCTGTTTTCTGCAGTCCTTGTCCACAACCAAAAGCACTATTTTATGAGTAATAGCAAAGATTTGTTTTAGATTTACAAAATAAATCAGCTGAATTGCTTGATATTTAAAGATATCAGATTAAACATGTCAACAACCAATCAGTTCCACTAACATGTTTACAAAAGCTTAAAAGATGTTGCTAAACATTCAATAATCAGCAAAACCTCTAGCAGGAGCTAGAGAAGACAACATTCTTATTAGTCATCTTGTGACAATTATGGAAGCTATGCCAAATACAGATTTTTGTCTGCGATTTCCATGTCCCTTAAAATTTAAATGCAGACAAAAGCAAATTTAGAGGTCCCTGTTTAAGTTACAAGTTGGGCACACACTTCTAAGCTGATGAATCAAGGGCTGCTCCAGGCATGTAACTCAGTGGAGGTTAACTAGCGAGGTTCACATCTTCTGCATTACATAAGGTAATGGAATGAGTAATGGGACACCAGGCTAGGTTATTTTCTCTGAGAATTAATAATTTTAAAGACCAGAACTTGAGTGAAAGCACATCTCCACGTTTAGCTTTTGCACTAGGACATTTATATGGTATGATCACAATAGAGGCACGGCTGAGGTCAAATTACATGATCAACTTTCATTTGAGGAAATTTCTGTGAATATTTTCTTTACATTTTTCCCAGCACTTGTATGAATAGAAGGAAACTTGTAGACAGCTGTAAGATAACTTGTGGATAGATGCCAACCTTCTATTACAATTGCAGTCAGTAATGAAAAAGATAATAAATGCTAGCTACTGCAAATGCTTAATGTTTGCAGTATTCATTAAAAATATTAAATATTTAAAATATTTAATTTATTGCCTAAATAAAAATTATGAAACAGTGGACAGTTTTTAAAAGTGCTTGACTAAAGTACTTACTGAAGTGAGAAAAATTGATAAAATGGTTACATTAGGGCACACGTATTAGGGCTTTTCTCGTGAAACTATTTCTAAGCTCTTATCCAAAAATGACTCTGAAAAAAAAAAAAGGGTTTTCAAAAGCAGTAAAAGCAGTGACAATCCTCTACAACTTCCGGGAAGAAAGTCTTTGATAGTGTCTTCATAGAAAACACAATTGCATCACAGGAACAAACTGCAGTATATATGACCTAATTTAATCTCACTCACAGATATGAAAATATTTACTTGAGCAGAATCAGGTAGCTCATGCAAATAGATTTAATCATCTTATATATGAGATTAAAAGGGAAGGAAATTTAAGGGATAATAAAAATAGATTTTAAGACACTACTACACGTTGCTAGTTTTATTAGAGAATTTTTTAAATTATTTTTATTATATTTCTCTGAACTTACTGCAAGATCTTTGAGCTCTAGACTTCATCAAAAGCACATGTTGGCATCTCCATTTGTAATATTAAAAATCAAAATATTTACTGAAGCTTTTAGTGATTTTTTTCAGAGTGTGAAGACTATGGGAGATTTTGGGTAGACAGAGACTTTGGCTGGGAACCAACAAACAAGAGGAGTTGCACTTGAGGCTCTCTGGGACACTTCCTCAGCTCCCCATCAAGAAGAGCACAATAATAGCTCTGTTATTCTCTTTGGGTTAAAAGCTCACCATCTAGTTACTGAGATTAACCAAACTATTGTCTGTCAGCTCAAGCCACCTCATGTATGTTTGTAGTCAGCTGAGAACAGAGGGTTTCACTAAGGTTTAAACTAACATACTGTATCTTCCTTGAGCCACGAACGCAGATTAGCTAATGTGTCTTGCCACTCGTTTCCAGATGACAAGAGTACACGGAGCAGCCATTTCTCAGATGAGGGAGAAGCTATATTGATCATTTCTCAAGTCATGACTGTACCCTTATTATATGTATACAGAGCCTCAAATAACAGATTGTTCTCACCAGATCCTCTGAACAATAATATTTTAGCATTTCTGCCATTCTGCTCCTTTATAAAATGAGAACTGCCTTCTCTCAAGGGGATTAGAGCTGACACTCACTAAAATGGCTGCAATGATAAGTTGGATAGCTCTGCTTCGGACTAATGAAAAAAATAAGTCGTACGTGACACTTTCAACCTTCTTCAATCTTCCTTCAATTAAACACATTAACATTTTAAATTCTAATATTTTAACAGCTGTGTAGGGATCTCCTTTGTACTGTGAGAATATCCTGGCACTCTGCAAGGAGTGAGTGCCAATATTTGCTGTGTTCCCATCCAGAATCTCCAGGGCCTTCCAAATTGTTTCAAAAGGTACAGTTGAAATAATTCTGCATACCCATCTCCTCTGGCTTTCCAGCCTTCCCCAGTCCACTCAACAGAGTTCTGCCACCTAAATATTATGCACCAGGTGCGGGCACGAGACTAGTCACAAGCATTTTCACAACTACTTTCTAGTGCAAAAGGCAGAAAATTGACATTACGCAGTTTGGTTTCATGACCTTTATTCCTTCCTCACCTAGACCCTAAAAAATAATTTCTGGATTTTTTTTTTCCTTTTTGGTTGTTGTTGATCCAGAACATTTGAAATGTATGTAATCAAGCCTGGTTGAGAAGAAGATTTAATCTGACAGAGATTTGAATGAAACACAGCATAGCTCCTTTAGACACTAAATACAGCTTATGCCACAGTAATCCTCTGAATTCAACGAGCTCAAGATGAGTTTGGCTCTCCTGATATCTCAGCACCCACAGCTGCTGCAGTGCACTGTTACATTTGCTGCGCTGAACTCACCTGCGTAAAACCCCTGCAGGAAGGATGTGGGCATGAGATTCAAGTTGTGGGTTTAAGAGTCCATAATTAGGCTCCTAACATTTATGATCTACACAAGCACATACATAAAGGTAGCTTACATTTCACACTTTCTGAAAGTATTCCTTGCCAAATGGCTTTCAGAGGGTCAGTACTTCTGCCAGGAAAAAAAAACAACAAAGAAAACCCCACCAAACAAGCAAGCAAAACCCACCCCCAAAAACAGGGACAGTTATGATACAGGGAGAATGAGAATGAAATACAGGCAGCAAAGTACAGAGATCTATCTCTCACTGCAAGGCTGCTGTGCTAAATTAGAGTGCAGGAACAGTTTTTATTACCTTCCAAAAAGAAGATATATGGAGCTATTTTAGATGGGTTTTGGACACCTAGCCACCAAGCTGCCCATCCAGAACAGCACAGGTCCCCATTAGCTCCTGTGCCACATCACTGTACCCTCTGCAGATGTCTCTGATATCTCAGGACACCTAAAATGGCACTAGGTGTCTATATTCATGCAATAGAGTCCTGCTCCAGATGCCACACTCTGGCTATTTACTCATCTCTCAGTTTGCAGAATTATTCAGGCTGTTTTTAACTCCTCTCCCTAAATATCAATCTGCCTCAACACAAGCTACTCCCCTGTCTCCTTATTTCCTTAAAACAAATAGAATGAACTCCTTTTGTAATTGCGGCAATCTGTCTCACCTCTGCCACAGAAAAAATAACCAGCATGTCAGTGTACAGCTACTTCTGAAAAGCAACAACTAGTCTGACTAAACCAAACAGTGGATTTTTAAAACAGAACTATTGTAGCCGAGGATAAGAAAAGAGAAGATATTGTATGCACCTTCAAGTTATTTATTCCTACTCAGTTTATTTCAATTCTGTTTTAACATATTTACGTATATGTAAATCCCCTTGAAAACCTAAACCAACAAAATGTGAACAAATCCACAGGGGCAAAAATACTACAATTTTTTTTTGGTCCAATTTCAATATAATGATTTGAATATAATGAGACACTTCTCAGAAGAAAACAAAGTCTGATTTAAGAAAAACATTGAGTAAAGAAGGGAATAGATCTGGTAGAGCAGTATTATTATTTCGTAACTACTGAAAACTGTATGAAAACAATGAAATGGAAGACTATGGTTAATTTGAGAAACGTAGTTGAGCTGCTACTCCACAGGGATCTGCCGTAGTATTAAATTCCATTGCAGCTCTAGATTAGATTGCTGCTGCTTGAGAACAAGAAAGGCAGAATAAACTCAGGCAATACTTTATCTGCATTGCAACTTGCTCCAAGTCAAGCCCTTTGTTATGCTCAAACGAGCAATGGACAGGCTATCACTGCTCTCTGACAGCACTTCCTCAGGCTAGCCTAAGAATTAAAAATAAAACCAACCATACCATGACAGTATTTACACAACATTAGTCACTGGATAAGCTTTCATGATCGTCTTTTTTCATTTTTATACTGTATTTTAAAATGCATGCTTGTAACTTCTGTGGAATACCATCAACAGAGGAAAGAAAGAAAATAATAAATGTAATTAAGCCATTGCAGGAAACACAATCCCACAGAATCACACAATGGCTGGAAGGGACCAAGAAGGCCAAGAAAACATAAGTTAACTGCCTCCAAATCTGTAGGTATTAAACTACTTTGTCTTCAGGGTATATTCTCTCCTCTGAACTCTTCTAGGACGTTAATTTTCCCAGTCCTTGACTACCTACCAATGGCTGAGATCCATCACAGACAAAACAGGACTCCTAAAGCCTAGAGGGATATTTAATAGTACTTTATGCAGCATTAAAAAAGGCAGTTAAAATGTAAATAAATAAACAAACAAAGAGGTTTGATCTGAGATTGAAGCAATGACTATTCTATTAATAGCCATTCCCCTTGTGGTTCCTTAGCTGTTTCTTGGTTATACTCTTTTCCTCCTGCTCATCACATGGGTCAAAGCAATTTTTTGAGGGAGTCTAGAGGTCACATAAAAAATAGCATTCATTCAAAACACGGAGCACACTGAGTTATCTTTCTCTAAGGCTTCTGAGTTTCTTTCTTCTGGGACCCCTTATCTTCAATTCATTTTTATTCTGCATGGTAAGAATAAGCACACAGGAAGATTTGGGCTGGTTTTCTCAATACAGTGTTTCACTCCATAATGATTTCCTTCAGGCATATTTCAGGTGTTCTAATTCATTAAAATTGAGCTATTTTCAAACAATCTAAAACAAACATAGGGAACTGTGAATAGCTAAAATTTAAACATCACTTTCAACACAAACAAAACCACTGATATTAGCAAACCTAACCCACTCATTTCTTGACTTGTCTTCGGTTTTCAAATTAATAACGTAACAACGCATAGCCTGAATTTTGCTCCCAGGCTGGTGTTTAAAGAAGGTTTCTTTTTCAGGTTTATTATCCTTCACCTACTTACTCCTCTCTGTTATTTAATTTCTTTACTCTTCTCTCTCAAGACTGGAGCTAATGAGATCAGGCTGACCCAGCTGCCCAGGGAGGCAGCAGATTTGCCCCCCTCTCTTACACCCTTCCCCTGCAGAAACCTGGCACACCATTGCAGACACCACAGAGGGTCACTCACTGGCAACTCCCTCCTGCCTTCTCTTCTAGCAAGCGAGAATATAGGCACCGCTGTGGCTCTGCAGATCATAAAGACACATGTAATAACTTTCCTATCAGATCGGGTGGATCTACCTGCCATCTTTTGAATTAGAAATTTCCACTTCTGATAATAGATTTTAACGTAAGAACCTCACAGTGATACCATTCAACAAAAATACCATTCAGGTACTGAAGACGGAAATACGAAGAAGAAAGGACAACTAGACAGATAGCAGGTGGCTTCCATCCCTATACACTTTCCTCTCATAGAAAATTATGGATGAGCGTATATTTTTCATTCAACATTACTTGTCTTCCTTACTTAAAAATAGCAATTTTCAAAAGCAGCAAGGACCAGAGAGTAAATTTTCAGAAGGGCACCAAGCTGGGAGGAGCTGACAGTACCCTGAAGAGCCTAATTAAGTCTTGACAAATTGGAAATACACTTTAAAAAAAAAAAAAAAAAAAGATAGTACTTAAGATGATCACAGGGGACAGAACGGGGGACTCTAAGAAAGAAAATGAACTATAATAAGGAACAGAGTTCCTTATATATTTTCCTAAGGACAAAAACCAGCTGGCTTGATAGTACAAAGGGACTCATGGATTTCAATGAATCCACCATCCGCCAGTCAAGTATGTCAAATATCTCCGGCTGTTGTGGCAAGGGCAAACACCTTAGGGGGAGGAGAGCATCAGACATATTTCATCTATTTCAAAAGTGCAACTCTAAATTGTTGAATCAGCCTATCTGTAGGCTGGTAGAGAGTATAACTAGTGTCTGCCCATACATCAAGAGAGATGTTAACCACTGGACAGAGTCCACATGGTAAGCAGTAAGAATAAACAACAGGAGAAGGGGGAGGGGGTGGTGGTGGCAAAATTCCAAACCAACAATCGATCAGGACAGCTTAGTCTAAAAACAAGATGTCTAATGAAGTGCTAGAACATGAAAACAGTCTTCAGTTACTCAAAAGGCTGGTGCTGAGAATAAGATAGTAATGTTTTCTAGAGAGTATTAGTAAAGGATAGACCCAACATCTAAGAATGATTAATATAAGATTACTAAAGAGCTCACTCAAAAGTTTTCTCTGACACAAGCCAAACAGCATGGTGTAGCTGTTTCTGAATTAGTTTTGCTCCTCTCTGCCAGATATTATTTCAATGTTTAACAGCTTCAGGGGTTTTGTTGCTTTTTCATTTGTTTTTAATTACTATTTTTGGTGGTATTTCATGACTAGGAAGCTCTCCCACAACAGCACTAAAGCTATAAGAGTAATGTAAAACTTCAAGCATTGACTTCCAGGAATGTCCAGTGAACACTACCAAGAGTTCAGCCACTACTTTTCCACAGCTATAAAAGAAAGATATATTTTATTTCTTAGTCAAAATGCCCAAAGTGTTCAGAAAACAGAGTAAGAAAAAGCATGCTCATTTTCTTTATAAATTTGACAGATTTCTACTATGATTCACATTTTATTTGTGCTCAGGACTTTCAAATGACATTTGACATCCAAAAGCTTTATAATGGAAGGAAGATTATCAAATGGAATATTTAAAGGAAATTTATACAGCATTGCAGTCATTAGAGAAAAAATCATCTTTATGCAAATCAGATAGCAGGATAAGGAGATCATCTGTTAAACAGATACTGTACTACATTTTTATTAAACACAATAGTGTCACAATTTGTTGAGACTATTAGGGAAAAGAATAAAATTAATTTAAAGCAAGTGTTAATTTCTATATTTAAATAAACATTTCATGCAGCTTTTACTGGATTTTCATAACTGTCAATTGTTTTCAAGCAAGTTATGGCAAGAGGATCTGGGTGGGAAATTACAGAATGGCTGAGGTTGGCAGGTACCTCCAGAGATCTCCCCATCCAAGCCCCTGCTTAAAGCAGGGTCACTGAGCAGGTGGTTCTGAGTCATGTGCAACTTTTGGGTACGTAAAAGAGCAGCGATTCCACAAGCTCTTGGAGCTCCCTGTGTCAAGGGTTGATTCACCCCAATAATTTAAACAACAACAACAAAAGTTAATTCTTATGAATGAATGCATTTTACTACATTTCAATTTGTGCCTGTTGCCTCTTGCCCTGTCACTGAGCAGAGTCTGACTCTGTCTTCTTTATCCCTCCATCAGATATTTACATACACAGATAACATCCCGCTGATCCCCCTCTCAGTGAATTTCCACCGAGGATATAAATTTCTGCTTTTAAGAGGGATGTTATAGAAATCAATTCTAGTCAATGCATGAGGTCAGGGCCAGCACTTAGCCTGTTCCATCTATGCTAAAGAATCAATGTACGAGTGGCATACTACAGTAAAAATAAACCCCTTTTTAGGTTCCAGAATATGAGGAAAATATAACTAGTATAAACCTGCAGTTTGTTCAGGTTGGCAGTTACACATCACAAAACATACAAGCTGGTAATCAGAGATGGCTGAGAGCGTGATATATTGCAACAGCACTGTAGATCAGCACACTGGAACACAAGAAATTCAGTAAAGATGCTTCTGTTAATCTCAAATGTCAGTTTTAGAAAATTAGTGGCAAAATTCCCACTAACATCACTTGGGACCAAAATCTGGATTTATGCCAGGCAGCTGCGAATAACAAACAGTGTGAGGGGAAGTTCAGATGTAAGAGCCCGGACTTCACAAGGGTGTCCTACTCTTCTTACATGTCTGCTCCAGAGAAGTCAGCTCCACTGAATCCACTGGAAAGTGGACTGGTACCCATCATCTTTTCCCACTTTACTGTCAGAATGTTTATGGATTTGCCTTCCAAATATCTGTAGGCCAGCTTCCTTCCTTTTGCAAAAGATTCCTCACCTCTGACAGCAGTATGTCAGCCCACTGCAACATCTGTGCATGTGGAAGCACAATTTCTGTGTGAAAAGTAATGAAAGCAGTGAATTTCAGTCTAATGTCTGCTAAGTCTGGGGTACGCATCCAGCCTGCTCTTTCAGAGCAATGAATGTGACGATGAATAGGTTTCCAGAGGTTTAATAAAAATCCCATTTCTAATATCCTAAATTACCTGGAGGCACTGAGACTGATAAACTGAGCTTAGGTTGTGATTATGAAACTTTGTCTTAATTTGCTAGCATCCTTCGCCTGTGGGTCAAGTTGTTAATTCCGACCATCCTGTCTCATCACTTTAAGTTACCGCCAAAAACCCCATCATTACACTTGGAGTCAAAAAACTACGGAACACTCTGAAAATACTTTCATGATGTTATTTTAAAGCTATTATAAAAAACAAACCAGACGTTGCAGGTTACCTGCTGCAGAGGTTTCAAAACGAAGCTCTTTGCTGCCCTCTGTAGATACAACCAACAAAACGAAGAATCGGGACACTGACAATTGCATTTCATTTCTAACTTTCACATCCTGACTCATTCACTAAAGCAATATTACATTAATTTCAGTACATTCAATAATCTCAAGCACTACATTTCACTCTCTACTCCCCAAAAGACACTTCTACCTAGGTCTAGTCGTTTAAGATGGATACTGAGGTTAGAAGAGCATGAAATCATTGCACGCAATGAGCTGAAGAAAGTGCGAAGTCCACGAACAAATCCAGATTTCAGATTTTCTCCCTGTTTTGTTGCAGTGCTCTCAGTATCTCAGTATTAAAATGTGCATTTTGGCAAAGCCAAAGGAAAAATAAGAGTCTGCATGAAATAAGAGACAGCTGTAAAGTTTTCCTGAAAATATTCCTCCCATGCATACCCTTCTCCTTTTTACTTTAATCCTAGCGCTGACAGCAACTCCCTTCATAGCCTTGGGCAAATAAAATACTTACTGTATCATTGGGGTGTTGTGGAGTTATCATTTATAAGGCACTTTGAAGCTGGAAAGTGCTAAGTAGTAGTATTATTACAGATGAAAGGCCTGTTGAAGCAAATATGCAGAACTACTTTTATCTTAAAACTTAACATAAAAGTCTGAAATCCTGTAGGAATAAGCACTTTATAGACAGCCTTTCATTGCAACTGTTCTAGTCTTTGTTAAAACTGCCAAGGAAACAGCCACTTTTCTGCAACTCAAACTAGGTGCAAATAACTATTAAAGGGATCAAATGGTGACATAAAACACTTTCTCCTCCTTTTTTCCTAAATCACACACAGCTCTTGGACAGAAAAAACAAAACAAACCCCAACATTTCCCATACTTCTAAGTATACCTGCCATAGCAAGTACTGTAATAGTAAGTACTAGTGAATATTTAACTGCAACACAGGGAATCTACTGACATGTAGAAATACTAAGCAAGTGGATACAGAATGACTATGGCAACTTTTTGTCAGACCCTTTCCTAGACTAAACTTGCTGCCTGGTGAGAACCGGTATTACACAGGGGACAGCACGGGATCTGATTTCAGTTCCCAGCTCAGGCACAGTCATCCTTGACCGTGTCACCTCAGAATCTGTAATTTCAACTCCCACTGTTACTGTGAGACAGTGAGAGGAGAACATTTCTGAAGATGTTCCAGCATACAGTAGAACAACAGGTACATCACATCTGCTGATAGACTGGAGGGTTAGGATAAACCCCAATAGGCACAAAAAGACTACTTTCCTGTGCTCAGAAGTACTGTTTTTACTTGTAAATTCTGTTATTTAATTATAGAATCACAGGATTGTCTATCTTAGAAGAGACCTTTAAGATTGAGTCCAACCATCAACGTAACACTGCCAAACTGACCGAAGCCATGTCCCTAAGCACCACATACCCACCTTTTAAATATCTCCAGGGATGGCGATTCCACCACCCCCCTAGCCAACAGTTGCTCAGTTCTGGATAACATGCAAACAGTTTTAGTTGGGTGTAGATGAGAATAATACCTTTCTCAATGGTCAATTTTGGCCTAATGTATGGGAGCACTTCCACAATGCAAGCACAAATATTCAATAGTACTACTGGAGTTTCCCAAGTGAGAAATCCCAGAAATATTGAACATCTGCTATGAATAGATTCTTCAGTGCTCCTTTCTGTTTACCTGAAGCTTAAGCAGGGTACCACCTGAAACTTGAACACTGCAGCCTGGTGTTACAGCAAAGAACCTCAATAGGAAAAGTAATCAAAATCATCATATTATTGAACTACTTTTTTGCAATCCTACTGCAATTATAATCAAATACAGCACACAAAGCTCTCATCTTTAAGGGGTTAATTAAGGAAAATAAGCACCTAAACAAAAAAAAGGTCTCTATTGTGTTGCAGCAGAATTAATTTCCTATTTATATAAGATATATTAGTTGTTAATAGGTAGCAACTATTGTAATAAACCCCTAAAATTTCATCCCTCTTATTTTTTCTGTAACAAAACTCTTTGTCCTTATTCAAAACCCATTTGATTTACTTTTCCTTCCACTCCAAAATATTTGTACTTCAACAAGCAAGGATGCTTTACTTCCCCATTCATATATCAAACACTCTCACCCAAAATACTTCATTTTCTCAAAACAGAATACAGTACAGAATATCTCCAACAGAACTTTTGGTCAGATGTAAAAATAATATGAAGAATGAAAGTGACACACAATAAAAAAAAACAAAACCTGAGTATTGCTTATAAGGGAGTAAAAGCTGTTGCTAACAGAGCTGTCCACTATTATTACCTTAACACAGCCACTTAAGCAGTAAGTATTTAATACTTTCACTTGTGTTTAAACAGGAAGAGACTTTCAAGGAACAGTTAATCCAAGTTGTTCACCACTCTTACATGTATCAGCCATATGGCTTATCTGCTTTTGTCAAAATAGAGCCTCCTGAAGTCACAAGCTTTTTTATTTTTTACCAGGTCTGTAGAAGAGTACATTGTTCAAGCAGAAAGATATTTTTTTTTTAACAGAAGAGAATGTGGAAGAGAAAAACAGGTCTAGAAGAAAAAAAAAAAATTATGAGAAGAAATGTCCTAGTAGAAAACGCAGCATCATATCCAGTATTTCCTGTCTAGCCAGGGAAGATGATATCCAAATATGCTATTTTCCAAACTGGTTATTTTCTTTTTGTTTAGTTGCAGACTTTGCATTTGATTTCACACAAGAAATTCTTCTTGATTTCCAACTTTTA
Organism: Thinocorus orbignyianus; assembly: GCA_013400375.1. Taxonomy (NCBI): domain Eukaryota; kingdom Metazoa; phylum Chordata; class Aves; order Ciconiiformes; family Thinocoridae; genus Thinocorus; species Thinocorus orbignyianus. Next base: position 82,429 of record VXBW01001476.1, read on the forward strand.
CAAGTCATTGTTAAGTCTTATCAGCAATAGTCAAAATTGTGACTCTCTTGGATTATGGTACGTACAGAGTGAATCACAGTCTTAAAAATGGCAGTTATAGTAAATTTATTCACTTGACTGAAGTTGATAGTATAGTTTGGAAAATCTAAATTCCTTCCTTAATAAGGGCATTAACAGTAGTAGGAATACACAGGTAAACAAGATGGTAATAGGCAGTTAGCTCTTTATACTAAAAATAGGAAACTCTTGAATATTGAAAACGACATAAGACTAAGTGAGCATCTCAGCTGTGCTCCCATCCCTGCTGCCATTCAATAAGGACACAAGGATAGAAGTTTCTTCACCCCTGGCTACACAGCTGGATTCAGTCCCCAGTCTGGGAAGCAAAATAAAATCCCCAAACAAGAGATTATTTTGCCAGTGACTGGTAAAAAGTTTCAGCCTTTTCCTGTATCTCAGACACTAAAATTTTCCCACCAACATTTGTTAATTCCACATAAATTACAAAGGAAACAAATCCTATTGTCAACAGATATACCAAAAGCTCTCATGGAGTCTAATTTACATGACATTTAAACTGCCCGTGCCTCCAACATTTCTTATTTAAGCCTCCAAATATGGCTAAAATAGTAGACTTTCAGTCATAGGAAACCTGAAGCTTTTCTAATGTAGAGCAGGTCATTGGGCTAAATACTAATAATCAGCTATTCCATTTGCACAAATTCAGTCTGGTGTCACTGACAAATAATACAAACTTAATTTGGACATGCTTTTACCCTGTCAGCTGGATGTTCTTCTGACAACAATGCTTTTAATGATAATTAACAGCTTTTTGTCCATGTCACCCACTGCTCCCCAGTCATCACTTAATAACCCATGGCCAGTCAAAGAAGAAAGGAGGAAGTATAGGGTGGTGAACACTCTGAAGGCGGTAAGAACGAATGGCTATTAGATCTATTCCTGGAACAATAGCACTTTTTCAAGAAAACATAAGATTCTTGTAGCCTTCTGCGTGGCACAAGGAAAACAGCCCTTACGGCCACAAAGCACAAACACACAGTCCTGAAACTTTTCATATGGCACACGTACCCTCAGTGCAATTGGCAATGCTGGTAGGAAACCTCTTTCATTATAAGTCTATCTGAAGAAGAAAAGGTGGAGTCACACATCTTGCCACACAAGCATTAAATATTTTTTTTAGTGCTTTGCTGAAGGGTGATGATGATGATTTTAGGAAAGAGTGTCTTGGATTTTTCTTTGGTTTTTTGAGGGACAAAATTTCTAAATCCTTAACCTTATGCGAGTCTATTACTATGATATGTGCTCTTAAAACTTAATCCAATGCACGAGACTGAATTTTGCAGAATTCAGCAGACTTCTCCTCAGACTGCCTTTACTTTCAACCACATTGCTCCTGGCAGTTGGAGAGAAAAACAGAGCCTTCTGCCCCCTCTCACCACTGGGCTAATTACTCACTGTATATATCACAGGGCTCAGTCCTCTTTTTAAAGCCTATCTCAAATACAGTAGTGACACAATCCCTCTATTATAAATATTTTAAGAGGATAAATTTACACATTAAAATGTATAAAAGATACCCTACAGAAGACATTTTTCTTAAGAAATATTCTTGCTACCACTGAGGCAGGGTAGCTGTAATGCTAATTAACACAATTCACTCATTGCTGTCCACAAGATTAAAATATCAAACACTCCTACCAAAGACTCAATGCACAATAGTTTTTCTAAACTTCTGGAATACCACTGAACATGAATGAAAGCTTGAAGAAAAACTACAGTTAGGGCTTTCAAAAACTGTATCTTACCAACATCATACTATTTCTCCATGATGCCTCGTACTCATTGCCTTTGCACAAAAAAGAAAACCCAATACTGTAAGAAATGAGTAGGTCCTTTTAAAAAAAGACCTCTCCCTACCTGCAAAGTGAGATGTACCAGCCTATTGGTTTGATCTTATTTTGAAACCAACACAGAAATACTCATACCATCGTTATGCAACCGTATACTTGCAGAGACACACAGAGAAATCTAATTTGTAAAATTCTTGTGGGAATCAGATAAACCAGACTGAGTTGAAAACACAATCCTTCAGACTCTCATTTTGTATTAATTTCAAGCTTTTCATGGCTGATTACTCAAACAAGAAAAGGAAATGGAAGAATGATTTTTCTTGCTTTAATTTTATAATGTTTCCAAGGGAAAATACTCAATTTCTCCTGAATTTTAAATACTTATTATTATCTTCTAAGAGAAAGTATTGTAATAATACAAAGTTCCCCCTGAGGAAAAAAAACAAACAAAACACTCAGGAAAGACAGTGTTTAGATTCTTGGCATATGTCTAACATAGCCATGGAGTACATTATGAAGTAAGATTAAACAAGATACTTGGAAACTCCTTATTGCAATGATAAAATACAGTTACTTGCATCTGTGGTGATTTGGTGAATAAAGATTACTAGCCATTAATGTGAAGTTTAACAGACCACTTGAAATATCTGGAAATTTCAATCATCAGATTCCAGTTAGCTAAGGATACAGCCTGTTAAAAGAAAGCCTGGATTTACCTCTCCTGTGGCACTTATATATTCACTGTAACGCAGCCGCACCAGGATGTGCTCTCAGAGGCAGTTACACTACATTTTCCCCTGATCTGCTGTCATTCCTATCTCAAATTTATTTCCGGAAAACTCCAAAGGCAGACACTACCCAGTGCCCACAGTGATTGCTGGAGAGGTAGGTACCACTGTCTGCTGGAGAGCAGGTTTTCCAAAGCAAAGACTGCCAGCCCAGCACAGAGCCAGCATCACTCAGCTTTTACTGCTGATCTTCACATCATTCTGGATCTATATTCTGGATCTCTGTCAGCATTGTCCTCTGTCTTGTACAAAGCCATCACTACTCTTCTTGTCTGACTTCTTTTGCTGCACAGACATTTTGTTTGCTTGACCCTTCGTTCTGCCTCACCTCACCTTCAGCAAATCCTCCTGATCCCCTCTCCCTCATTTCCTTCCTTGCTTATGTGCTCAAAGCCTAAACCTTAGGTTTGACTGTAAATTGCCTGACCACTTGAGTTCCACTGGCTAAGAGTACTTGGCTTGAAAAATGTTCAGGATATAGCATGAGTACTGATAATTACAGTCTATAAAGAATTTTGATACAGCTAAATCCACCTTGATGCAATGGGATATTTTTGATTTAGTAAGCACTAGCAAAGCTACGATTGCTAGGAGAATGAAACATTTCTCTGAAAACAGACCTGGTCTAGAAAGTGCTATCTTTAAAGGAACTGACCTTTGAAATGTTCCTTCCCAACAGAAGTTTGAATAAGGAACAGCCAGTACAGCAGTTTCCTTCCTATATTTTTCAAAAAGATGGCCCTGCTTGTTTTAGGACAGTTTTAGATCTGAAGGAATCTCAATGGTTTAGAAACTTCCTAGTCTCTAGCAACTTTAAGACAGAATAAGAAAATTGATCTGCTTTTTGTGAATGTGTCACATAACTCACCCAGAGTGATACAGCATTCTCTAAGCATTTTCTAAGCCTTATTATCCATCCTTTCAGTGTTATTTCCTATGTTTCCCTGGAGAGAATTAAAGAAGAAAATCCCAAATTACTTTGGACCTTATTCACAGTGAAATTTTGAGCCTAATGTAGCCATTGAAGCCTGCTTCTTACATCTGCTCCCACTGGCTTGAGTGATTCTAGAAGGTTCACATAGAGAATCATCATGATGTTACATGTTACTCATGTAACCTGTATGCACACTGCCATGATGTAAAATGTGTTTCTTAGACATTTATTTCCTTGAACCATATTCTCAAGACAGCAAAATCATTAGGCCTGAAATTCCAGGGCAGTACTCTGACCAGCAAAATCCTCCAAACGCTTTTAAAAATTAATTTTTAAAGCAACTATTGCTTTCAAAAATAACTCAAAGCCAAGGCTTCATCTAAAAAGTGCACAGTGAGCACACTTCACCCATTGCATGCACTCCACTGGGCTATATTAACTGATAGAGTTAAACATAGGTCCTCTCTCTGAGAAAGCAAACTTGAAAAATATCCATTACAGACTCCACTTCCCAAAGACCAAAAGGTATTAGCAGAATGGCCTTAGAGAAATTGTGATTTGAGGGAGTCAGTGTGAGCTAGAGCCCTTAATATTTACATTTGCCATTGCAAGCAACTTCAAGGTAAGAATTATTCCAAGACACTGGAATACAGTGTTATTACAAATGCAAATAATATTATGTACCTGTGTACAAATATTAAAAAGGATGATGTAAAGTATTAGAAATGGACTTAAAAATTGATTGGAGCAAATGCTTAGAAAATACCTTTATGGCATTGACTTCTAAGAGGGAATCAATGGAATATTTTGCACAGTTAAATATCTTCTCCAATTTAAATTTTATGTTGCGGCTTCAAAACCAATTAGGCTGTGTTACAGTCTGATGATTTGCCAAATGATCCTTCCTAAAACAGAAGTAGTTTTTGACTAACAGAGGCAGAGGAAAATTGTAACTATGGCATTTATTTTCACTTTTACAGTGTAGTATATCCAGGGCCCTTCCTCAGTAAACCTATTCAAGTGCATTTGTATATTCATATACACAAGCAGCCCCTGCCAAATCAGTACTTCAATATAATGACTTTTCCATTGACTAACTTGAGACTGGAAAGTCACTTAATGAGCACACTCAAGTGTGACAAGTAATATATATGCTCAACTTTTTGTTACCCTACTACAAAACTCCCTAAAATTAAAAACACCACACACTCATAATTCCCAGGAGGAAGAAAACAGCAGTGCTAGAACATCAGCATATAGTGGAAACAAGCCAACAGAGGTCAGCAGTACCTAACAGAAATAGCTTCTTAACAACAGGCATGTCAACTATGCTTACCTGCAGTAGGGAAAAAAAAAAAAAATAATGAATAAATTAGATTATTCTTTTAATTAAAATTCAATGTATCTGTATTCTTCATCTCACCTCCCATAAGGCATTACTGCTTCTTGTGGATAAGGTCATGGATACACATTGGATCTCTCAGATAGGTTTGTACATTATTTTTTAAATTTTTTAAGTATTTTTGAGGAAAAAAAAGTTTCAAAATACTATGAAATTGTTATGAACAACAAGCATTTTGCTGTAATTCAACTGCAATGTCTACTTATGTCCTGTGAAGAACAAAATTTGGATAGAAAAATCCCTTTTAATGAATATCTATTTAAGAAATATTACATTGTAGTTGTCCAAGCAAGTAGCTGCATGCTGTATGGCAATCATGGATTACAGTTAACTAAAGGAGTATTAAATTTGGAAAGTAACAAAGGCAGCATGGAAAAGCAACAGCTTAAAACAAAACCTTAAAAAAAGCACAGAACTAATTACTTTTTTCAGCAGGCAAGATTGTTAAAAACTAATTTGCCACCTGCTGTCACAGAACAAGTCTTGATCATCTTAGTAATGAGGTAGTCAGATATTTGACTGTACAAGTTAGAGCATATTTTAACTTGAAGAGGGATCAGACTGCACAATGAGGGAACTGCAGAAGGAAAGCTTACTGCTTTGTAATTTATTACATACACACTTCTTGCACCTATTAATCTTCTGGAAATAAAGCAGTGTATGTTTATTTAAAAAGCAGGATCCAAGAAGTAGCGTTAACACTTTTTTTACACTCTTGGGTTTTGTTTTGGTGTTGTTTTTTTTCCTTTTTGAAACAATGGATTTTGTCAGACTTTCCTCTATGTATCAGCTTATAAGTAGCTTTAGAATAATGAAATTTTGCAGGTTTCAGTGAATGCCCTTACATGCATTACACTCACTGATATCCTGAATGCACACCAGTTTCCACAGAAACAGTGGCTGCTGTTTCCGAAGTGGCCTAGGGAACTTACGGAATTTTTTCCATTAATTTTTGGTCCACATGCTCCAGGGGTCTTTGAGATTCAAACATTTCTCTCTTTAACTTGCAGAGTGCAAAGATGTAGTTCGAAAGACTATCGTCATGCTGTGTGTGCATTCCTCTCATCTCCATGGGTTTAGTTCACTAGTAAAACAGCTCTGCAGCTTGTGGCCTAAGGTAAACTACAAACCTGACAGTGGACTATGAATCAAGATCAAAGTGACACTGGGCCTTGATCATTAATGCTTTCCTTCCGTTTTACATAAAATGTACCACCGTGACCGATTCATGAGAACGATCATTTCTAGGTTGATTCTCCCAGCTCAGAGATGGCAGAACAGGCACAACTTCCATATTTTACGGACCTGTAAATTCATTGACCTCATGCCTAATTTACCCTATTGTCAGATTAGAATCAGAGCCATGGAGTGCAGTCTCTCCATAATGGAGCTGTAATGACAGTCGTTTTGCAATATATTAATAATTACGTAGCGAAACCTGCAGCCCTTATACAGATGAAAACTTGCACTGACTTCAGTGATTGATCTCACTAGCAGTTTTAGCTAAGCAAAGATTCCAAGTTTGGGTGTTACAGTACAAAGCTTTTCATTTTAAATTTGTATAGAGGCAAAAGAATTCACATGTCCATAAAAACATCCCATTTTTATGAGTCATTTTCCTTTCTACCCATTCATTTTTTGTAAACCTCTACTGTACCTTACCTTAATCACACTTTTGTAAAACTGAAAGCAAAAAACATCCACAAATCAGAAGATACAATAGGAGTATGGCTCTTAAAGATCTTTGTGTTCTGCTTGAGAATCTGTTTTGCTCAGGATACAGCTATAGCTTCCTTCAAGAAAAGCCTCTGTCATCACTGATTGCCTTTCCTCTTCAGTTTAGACCAGGGAGTTAGTGGACAATTCCAGACTATTCAGGAATATTTCCCCAAAAAAAGTATCAGAGCTTGATACAGAGGAGTCTGTACCACTGCTCTGGAAAATCTATTCTGGCATGCATTTTGTTTTATTCTCAGTATCTACAATATATAAACTGTTTTCACATCTCCCAATGACAGTTTCAGTTAATGCTTAATTTCACTTCCAAATGCAAGTGAGAAGTTTAGTTTGCACTCTGTCTTCATTTACACTTTTTTTTTTTTTAGTCCCAGGTTGAATGTTATGTGTAAACAGGGAACTCTAGAGTCCTTCGTACATAACGCACTTTTGATGCATGTCCATTCAAGTCAACAAGATTAAGAAAAAGGGGGTTCTTATGCCTTTTTTTTTTCTAAATTACAGACTCCGGGCTGCTATCTACTCAAAAAATACCAAATTTACACCACGTAGGAAGTGAACAATTTCTTTCTTAGAGCTTCAGATTCCCTTTCCAAGCTTCTACTCTGTTTTGAGACTAGAGTGGTATTCCCGATACCTTGGTTTAGTACAGTAAGGTGCTCTTTGAGACCTTTGTGGTTTCTCCCTGTAAGTGCAGGCATCCCTCTATAGCACTGGGGCCCACCTGGCAGCACAGTGACAGGCAGAGGAGATAGAAAAAAACATGGAATAGAAACCAGGTTGAGAACATTAAAGGCAGAAAGATAAAATCAGTTTGGTTTTTTTTTTTGAGGAAGATCATTTTATAGTAGACCAGAGAGTCTTTGCACTCATAAATATGCAGATACAGGGAAATACACAAAAGTGTTGTATTAAATATTGTATCTTAAGCCTACCTTGACTACAAGAGCCAAGTTCTCACAGAAAGGCAGTATCTGTTACCAGACACAGTTGGAAAAGTTGTGCCCAGATGCATATATGTATTACCTCTAACTACTAAGTAAATTGCTTAGTTAACTTAGCAAATTTAGAAGACAGCTTCCTTACTAACATTGATTAATACCAGCCCAGATGTATTAAACAAAGGCCACTCCTTATAATGCAGACCACAGCATACAGGATTTTTATATTATTTTTTATTCTCACTTAACAGCTAAGGAATCATTCTTATTAGTTTGCTATAAACACCTCTATGGAAGCATAAAGACTTAGACATGAAATATGGCACAAAATGAAAATTAGAAACATCACATATGTTACAAATACTTGAAGAAAAGTGTGGTAGTAGAGAGATGAGATATGGATGAGGAAGGTTTAGTAGGAACTGAACTCAGCTGTCATACTGGTGGCAACTGGCAAGAGCCTTCAGGCCAGAACTACAAGACTACAGAGACTCTAAGCTCATTTATATACCTGATCCTTTCTCCAGTTGGCACTTCAGAATCCGTGATCTGCTGAAGATGATTATAACTCTCTTCCAGCCCTGGCAGAGAAGATCTCTCTTTTAATAGTGAAGCCCTGGAAAGTGAACTAGGTCACGAGCTGGGCCAGGGAACATTATTGGATAGGAGAATCCGCTATCACCTTACAGAGCCAAGTGCTGCATTTGAATTGCTAAGAGCATATGCATTTACATGGCCTGGATCTCTACAAAAACAGACACTCACGAAGCATAGTAAATAAAAGGCCTGAGAAACAGTGTTTATCTCCTAATCCATACATAATTTACAAGTAATAAAAAACAGTATTATTTTTCTTAGATGTCTTCCTCTCCCCCACACTGCCACAGAATTGTTTTTCAGACACCTACAGGAGGGTACCTCCACCCTTGGATTTTAGGGAATCCTATAATCTGAAAGGTGAATGAAACCTAATGGAGTAGAAAAAGCTACATAATGCTTGCTTGCAGAGCAGCACCATTTATATCACAGAAAATTTCTATTGTAATTTTCTTCTTGGCATGTTATAGCCTAACTGCAAATTTATTGAATTCACAGAGGGCTTTTGTTTTGTTTTAACCATAACTACTCACTTTTTTTTTAACATTTGTGCCAGTATGTCATGCTCTGTTTGAGAGGAGTAATTGGTTCATCTCTTTGTGGTAAAAGCAAAACACAAGCAAATATTATATTTGCACATAATGTTCACACGTATTTTTGCTTTAAATTAAAAAGAAATAGTCTTTACATCCTATACAGATTAAAACCACAAAGTCTTTGCCCTGGTGTTAATTGTTTTAGACTTACGACATTATTACACCATAGTTTAATAGTGTTTCCTACCAACCAAGGGAGAAAACTTAGCTACACTAAGTAAATAATATTAACTACTGTAAGGAAAGAAAATGCTGTTTTGGTTAAGGCAGTGGACTAAGATTAACAAGGTCTTAAATCCCAGATGTTGTCATAGTCTTCCTATGTGACATTGGAAGAGATATATCTTCCTGCTCTGCCTCTAACTCCCTTCTATAAAACAGAAAAGCAAGAACTATAAAACTATTTGGCAGAGCAACATTCTGGTTTTGTGCTGAATCACTGCCCAGCATAATGGGGCCATAATTTTGGTTAGAGCTTATCTGCCATACTATAATAATTAATAAATAATAGTAATCTATGCCTTCATGAATAAAAATATCTGGATGAAGACCAAAGGGCTCCACTACATTAATTCAAGAAACTGAGTTAAAGGAATGTCATGTTAATATCAAGAAATGCAGAAAGCATGAGTACTGACCCAAGGACAAGGGAAGGCAGTGCCAAGAATCAACTACCACAAATGCTGAGGAATTCAGTCAGGTCAAGTTGTTTGTATCTCTTCCCACTGCTGTTACCTGCTGAAAGGGAGGATTTGCCTTCCAGCAAAGGAGTGACAGCACCACTGAGGAGGATATGCACACAAACACACTGTCAACCATCACCCTGACTCCATCAGGCCCTGTGGTCCCACCTACTTCTCTGTGGTCCCACCAAAACATCCAGGGCAGCAGCAGCAATTCAGTGTGAGACTTCTGCACAGGCTGCTGGCCAGGCCATTGCTTACTACTTCCTCCATTTCCTGCACCATTCAGAAGTCGTTTCGATTAAAACTGACATGGTCAGACCTGACAGGTGTGGCAAGTGTCATGAAGTGAGTATAAAACATTACGAAGGAGTGGGAAACATTTTCAAATACACTGACTGCTTTTAGGTGTAGCCTACATGCACTGTAGAATCAGTTTGTGGTACACTTGGTTTCAGTTTTAATGTAAAAAGAAAAACTAGCCAAATAAAATTAATCTTGTACAAGGGCTTATTCTGCACCTTTTTTACTCTCCATAAAGTGGTAGATAAAACACTGTAGATGTTTTCTATATCAACATTTACTTACAGATTTAATTTTCCTGGTAAAATGATACACAGCCACTGCCACGTACAAGATAGCACTTCTGCTGTGGAGGAAAAAGTCTGATAGCCATTTTGTTTTCTTTCCTATGTGATTTTTTTTAGTCTCACAATCTAGAAGGAGAAAGACTATAATCGATTTGAGTGCCACAGATGATATTTATTAATTAATTTTTCAGAAGTGCTTAAATACTCACAAGAGTTTATAAAGGCTTCAAAAATGATAACGACACTCCAAAGTAATAAAAGAAGTGAGAGCGCTAGTAGTGAAATGTATGCAGAGCAATTAGTTGCTGTGCAGGTTTTTTTTTGCTGATCCTTCTAGCAGAATCTCCAACAGTAGCCAGGATGAGTACAGTAATTAATCTTTTTTATCATCTGAGATCAGTGTGATTACTAGGCACACGTTTTCAGTGGAAACTTGCTCTGACATCCTGCTCTTAATTATTCATCATTATGATTAAAGGTTATGATAAAAGCAGGAAGAAAGAATACTGCTGCAATACATTTTTGCAAAGTTACACTCAGTACAGGGACAAAACCCAAGGACCATTGGCAAGACTCTAGTCACTAACTTTGAGTTTAGGAACTGAAAGTTACATCTGAAAGTATTCACAGCCCTATCACAGGAACAAGACTCATCAGATGTTGCTTCTGGCCACATGGAAGGTAGCAAACATCTCTTACACAGTGCAGAGAGATTAAAACGAAAACACTTGGGAATGCAGTTCACTGAGATACATTTGACATAACTCTACATTTTAATGAGTCATTTTTGAAGGCAGGTGGTTTGACAGGCCATGATGTAACTGTTTGAGTAAATGACTTTTTTGAATCACTCACTGGAAAACATAGTCAAACTCTAATTTACTAGTTGTGTCATTTATTTGGATGATTGTATCATTTATTTTGACAGTTGCAAATTAATTTTCAATCTGAATGTAAGGAAAGCTACCATACAGAGCGTTTGACAGTGTATTTTCGAATGCTTGACTAGCATAGCTATGTCATGGCAGCCTTGCCTATCACGGTTTCGGTAGTGCTTGAAGTAGTGGAATTCAATGACATTTCAAACTACTTCAGTTTAAAACCAGTAACTTGTGAAAAGCCATTCACTATTCAACAACTGCTAAATACTGCCCCCAGTCCTAAGTTTTCTTCTAGGAATACAAATATTATTTTATGCTGAATAAGAAGCAAGCAAGCAAGCCAGCTTTATGTAAAAAACCTGATACATAACTAGCTTAAGACAACCTTAAGAGGTGTTACCTTAGATTTTCTGATCTACTTGTCACAGTGTAATAATACAACTTAACAAGTTAAAGCAATAAAAGTGAAACAGAAAGCTGACAGCTTGATTCTGCAACTTATTCATGCGATTTATATGGAATGGCTTGCAAGAATCAAAACATGGAAAAGATTTCCAAGCCCGGGTAAGCTCTCTTGGTAAATACTTAACTCAACTTTAACCAATCTCTATATATCATCATAATGGGGCAAAACTGTGTGTTTACTAAACGTTATTTCTCAGCAGAAACTGATAGTAAGGTGACTAAAATGAGTTTATTGAAACTTAAAGTCATGACTGTTTTAGTAATAGGGGTCTGATTTTAACTGCAGCACTGACAGTTCCCTACTTGAACTGCTCTGCTTATTTCAATAATTTAAATATAATTTAAAAAACAAACAAACAAACAAAAAAAACACGCACACACAAAAAAAACCACCAACAACAAAAAAAGACCCCACACACTACAGTCCTGTCATGCCCCAACTATTACACAGCTCTGCACAATTCACAACACCTTACAGAAACTTAAAAACTAAATGCAGGGCAAATCCAGACACAAACCACTACCTCACCTCCATAAAAAAGTGGCAACAAGAATTAATGAAAACTACAGTTCATGTATACCAAGAGAAAATTAGAACTTACTATTCTGACCAAGAAGTAACACAAACCCAGTTTTCCAGACAAGCTCAGATAGTTTTGTATAATACCAGACAGAGAAAGTAAGATCAGAAAAAAAGACTGGTTTTGTTAATTGTCATGAATACAAAATTATACATTTGGCTTCTCATAATGCCATCTTTTGAGTAAGTATTAATAATACTATCAGACACCATACCATATATAGTCCTAGAAAAAGATTTTGAAAGTAGTTGAAGCTAAGAGTAAAGAATGGAGCTTTATAGTTATCAGGAAATATTTTCAGGAAACCATTCTTAACTGCTATTAAGGGGTGTTCTAATACAGTGCAGCAATACTTTCCCATCTAGAATATGTACAGAAGCATTTGTACTTCAGCAATGCAGAGATGCCCAACTCAGAACTGAAAACTCACTGCAATAGCTAGTAAGTGTACAAAGTCAAAGACATTATGCTGGGAAAAATATGCATTTTTTTCCGAATCAGCTCTTTAACCTCAAATTAAAAGACAAAAAGAGAGGAAAATCTGAGGAAAACAATAAATGATGCTACAGTTCCACAGTTAACCCTTCCACAGTGCACTCTAGTTATTCCAAATACATGATGATTTGAAACAAATCAGGGCACCATGATCCTACAGTTTAACTTAGAATGTATGAATGTATCACCAAAGGAATTTGCAACAGACAGATAAGGACAGGTGATATGGATCTAAACGGAGCAAATCCACATGAAAAACAAGAAATTGCTTTTCCTTTACTTTTTTTAATAAGGTAGCAAGAAATTTTCAGTGTTTGAAATACACACCAGAGTACAAAAAGGCTTCATGTTGACTGTCTGTTAGTTTTGTGATAGAGTAAGTACAAGGATAACTCTACCTGTCTCTTTCTGAAATTATCAGCCTTCTCCCTTGCTCTCCGATGGCAACTTGGCCTGTAGTTCATGGTCCTTGGGTTAATTCAAACAGCTGGCTTTGCAGAATCAATAGAATAAATCAGAGTGCATTCATCCATCTATGAAGACAGCTCACTCTGTTCTCTCTGCTTGGAACAACATATAGATGACTGTATAAGGAAACTAAGTGACTTGTTTACGACGGCACTGGGACCACACAGCCAGTGCTGGTTTCTAATGGGCTTAGATCTAATAAGCCAAGGCTGTGACAGAAGCATCTCCCCAGCATTCTTAGGAGTTACTATTGCTCTTTTTAGTTGCTCAGGCAGTTTCTGTAAGCATACAGAAGTATCAGAAACTAAGGCAATAATTTCTGTTTTCATTATAAAGATATCAAACACTTGATTTGAAATGTCAAAGCCTAAATCTGCTAATACAGATTTCAGTGAAAGCCAGGAATGAGTATTCAGGCCTGAGTTTGTGCTATACATTCTTTTATCAATCTGTTTGAAAAACTGAGAGGCCACGAGTTCCTTAAAGACTTTACCAGGCATTCGTACACTTCAGTGCGTCAACTACTATCACTGCATTTCTGCAGATTAGGTAACAATTTTGACATAACTGTGTTTCCTGAAATAAAAAGACAGTAACCTATTATTTTACTGAATTTCATCTAATATCAATCAAAGTATTTCTTCCTGCCTGGTAGCATTTGGCCTGGGAAGGAGCTGCAGAGACCAGGCAGCCACGAAAGCCACTGTGCTCTGGGCTTTCAAACACCCAAACAGTTGTCATCAGTCTTCCCAAGATTTTCTCTACAGTCAACTGCATCTCTCTCTTTCCCTTTCTCCGCTCCCTCAGTGGCTTCACCTGCTTCTCCTTGCTCCATTCCCCTGGCATAACACACGGAAGGGGCAGTTGCCAAGCACTGCCAACTCAGCCACAGTAAGGAGGTGGCAAAGGGAAGACAAAGCAGGGAGGCAGATTGTTAAATTACTGTTTAAACTTTCTAAGAGTAGTGTTTTCATGCAATAATCAGGCAAATGAGAAGATATTTTATCTATGTAGCCAAACACAACCATAGAAAGTTGTCTAGGCTAAGAAATTCTCCTGATTAGTCAATGTAATAAAAAGCAGAAAGACTAATCTATGCAAATTAAAACATGCAGTGTAGTCTTTGTAATATCCAAAGCTGCTTAGTCAGGCTTCAGTAAGACAACACACGTTTTATGGTTGACACAGAAAGCAGCACAGTTGGGAACTGGCTGTTGAGAACTAAATGATACCTATAGGATTTGGTGGCTTTGCTGTATGTCATCTGGTGCAAATGACACTCTGGTAATACACTTGGCCACTGCCAGCAATCCTAACAAATACAAGTTAAGAGTCTTTGTTAGGAAGAATGCGTATTTGTTCTCTTCTGGTTTTAGAAGACATAGTTGCAACCAGGGCAGGATTTTGGCCCCTAAAAAATGAAGATATAATTAGTATAGTTGAACTTACTGATTTTATGGGCATTGTTGAATAAGACAGATACAATTAATTTTGAAGAATGATTAAATACTGGAAAATCTACAATAGCATCAAACACATGCTATTAAGTACATTGTTTTCCCATTATAATGATACTTCCAATTATCCATAAAGTAAAGCTTTTATACTTGATGATAGACCCCTCTTAAAATGTCAGTTAAGTCAATCTACTACCTGTAGCATATTCCAAGTTAGCCCAATGTCTGCCTCCCTCTGGGATAGAGTGATAGGGGTCCGTATTGAATTATAAATCACTGTTTTATTTGACCAAAAATAACATGCTATTCAAAACTGCATAGATAATCTCAGGCTACACAGTTATAACAGTTGCTAAAAGCAGATTACATATAAATGGCTATTTTTGAAGACTTCATCTCACGCTGAAAGTGAACACACATAATAATTAATCAATAAGTTAATTGTTAAACTGAATATTTCTTTAAATGGTTATTTTACTTCAGTACGGTTCCACCAGGTAGGCAGACAGAACAGCTTGTCAGTGGTAGGATAAGGTACAACTGTTATCCTTACAGTTGTCAAAGTTTAGCCACAGGCTTGAGACAAATTTGCATGAGGCTTTAGGAAGCCTGTAGAAGACTAAGAGATCTCAATTTTATTTTCTCTTGCATATTTATAGGAGATCAGTAAAAAAAGAAAAAAATCAAGAAGGAGGCAAGTTCTACATGAATGAGGGAATTAAAAGTGCGGTAACAATGATGGTGGAGAACATAAATTATTCCATGGAGTAAAGACAAAGGCCAACTCAATACATTGTAGAAGAACTTCATGAGACTGAGTAGTAAGAAAGACAAAATCAAATAGTGAAATTGAAGTGATCCATATGAGTCAAAAAAAGAACACGTTGTGGTTGACTAAAATAGTTATCACTACTGAGAAATGGGATCTCAAGGTTAGGATTCCAGAGAAAGATCCAACAAACACATCAACTGCTAAGAAGTACTGAGGGAATGAATGCAAAGCTAATGGATTTTGTACAGTCACTGACGGAAAGCAAAACAGGAAAGTGTTACAGTAGAGCACATGGACTGTATACACTGGGATTCCTGAACCTGGAAAAGATGAAGTGGGACAGGAAAGAAATCTGGACTGGAATGGAGCAACTGTATAGGTTCACAAAGTGACTGGACAAATGTATGGAAGAAAAAAAAAAAAAAATCTATTGACAGCTATTGAATATCAAGTCATCCTCTGTAACTTAGGAAATCTGAGTTGTGAAGAGCTGGAAGCAATCAAAGTATCCTGGAGAAGTATCACTACCCAGTGGTCATCTTAAACCACCTGTGTCAACCATCACCAAGGTCAGAGGCAGACCTTAGGTCTGGACTTAGTACAGCCAAAATCAGGTTACTCAGGTAGGAACAGCCTATTTGTATTCCTTCTTCAACAGATGTGGTAATTTAATCTCTTTTTAGACCACAGCAAAACTGGAGCTGAACCTGCACCGAAAAGAACAAGGAGTGTTTCTGCAACTGGAACACTGATAAATTGGAATTAGGGAACGTTTGCATGGCCAAACTAAACACAAAAGCACCATGGGAAGCCATGCAATGTGCTGCCCAGTGTGCAACTCTCAATGTGATACAAAAATCCTACTAAACAAAATTAACTGTAAACCTGCAGTAAGTAAGGTTTAGTTACTGCACTCTCAGTGGAACACTTGATAGCTGTCCACAAATAAGACTTGTTGTCCTACAATCCGTCTTTTATTTAAGGCAAATTGTTACAACTAACTGCCAACTTCTTTTCCATGGATGAGGACTGCAGCATCTTACTTGGATATGCACAGTGGACATGCCTGTAATTAAATGATAACAGTTCAGGACAGCAAACTGCAGCTTGCTTGGGACACGTAGAAGATCTCAGACTTTTAATTACATGTGCTGCAGTTTAAAAATAAAAATTAAAAATATTAATTTCCCTAATTAAGCTCTTGATCTGTCCTTGCCTTCTGCTTCTTTCCCACCTCTATGGGCTGTCCCTGCCCTCATGAGCTAGCCTGGAAGCAAAGGGCTAAGGAACTGCCCAATTCTGGGGGACCAGGGCTCTGGGATTCACACGTCCCTCTTTTCCCACCCCACGATCCGCACAGCCAGCCCTGGAGCTTGCCAACACCACTGCTGAAGCATAGTCCACCTTTAAAGCATCCGCTGGGCAGGCTGCAACACGACCATTGCCACGTCCAAGCTGGTGAAAGCACTGGATCAGCACAGGGCTTACTGGGAAAGCCGGCCAACTTCTACATCTGGCTGAAAGCACTACAGGCTTATGTGAACAAATCTGGGGGCTGTGCCCTCCATTTCAACAGTGCTGCCATAACGGAGTGTCCAAGCATGTCATTTTGGGGGGAATGCTTCCATTATGTCAGAGAAAAAAAAAACCACAACAAAACACCCTAACCCCAAAACCCCAGATCAGATCACACCTTGAGTATCTCTGCTTAATTCTGACCTTTGCATTATCACAAGTTAGAGACAACGCAGATAATGATAGTACAGTAATTGTTTCTATTGTGGTAACACACCATGGGATCCACAAAGTCAAACATCTCAATTTCGCAGTGTAGAGTAAAGAAGTGAAAACCACAGAGAGGTCAGCAAAGAATGACAGGAGAACCACAACATGACACGAGAAGTTGAGGCTAAACCAATAGTTTTAAACAGCCATGCAATTCAGCTAAACAACAGATCATGAAGGGACTTGGAAACATCTTCATAAGGGAGAAAAGTTAATACTGAGAAAGTTGCTTTTCATTAGGCCATGGACATACAATTAACTGAGAAAAAGACAAAAGACTGAAGCTGAGCTCAGAAGTTTTCTTCTTAAATTGTGAAATAATTGCTCAAGAGAAGTTGGGAGTACTCTACCACTTCTGGTATATTAAAAAAAAATACAGGGGATATAATCCTAGAAACTGTGTTTTAGGCAGAATTTTTAACAGCAAGTACTTAACAGAGCATTTCCATTAATTGCTTTTAGTCTTTTAATAAATGAAAGTTGAAATTGCTGGGGTTGTCCAGAAAAAAAAAAAAGAAAAAAAAAAAGTGTTTATAGTGCCTTCCCTGAAAGCAAATTTTTTTGCAAGCTTAAGTGATATTAGTGCCATAACATTTCTAATTTATTTGAGAAAATTTTCATACAACGTTCAATATTTCTTAAACATCAACTACCAAACATGCCAGTTTACCCCAAGTCCGGATTATATTTTCTTGTTGCTTTAATTCCCCGTTTAGCCTCTTAAAGCTTAAATTAGTCTTATCTCAAATAATTTTTTCCTTCATCTGCCTGTTGTTCTTTTATTGCAGTTTTTCTGTCATCCCCTTAATCTCCAATTATTACTTTCTCTTTTCTTGTCCTCTCCCACACATACTGCTCCATTTTGTATTTATTCATCATTTTTGTCCCACCAGAACACATCTTTTAGATTCTCTGCTGGTTTTTCTACCCATCTTACCCTTCTTTTTTTCCAGTTATTCTCCAGTCTTCATGGCTCCCTTTAGCATTTTTCTTTAAATGCAATATTTACATTTGGTCATGCAATGCAAAGGAATACCGTAACTCAAACAATTTTAGACAAACACAGTTCTCCTTATGGCTGTCCTTTCTTGCAGCTTCTCTTCAGATAATATACACATTTCATTCAATTTTGTTTAAATGCCACAAGGACAGGACTAGGAATAGCTTTGTCATTTTAAGACTCTGGAAAGCAAACCAAAAGGGAATAAAATGTTTCCACAGGAAATAAGATGGCTTTTTAACTGTCACCTGTCAGAAAATAAAAATGAATAAAAATAGAGGCTAAAAATAGGCTTAGAGGTCAGCCACCAAGGACATTTTTTTTCAGAAATGGTTATCTTTTTACTTCTAGTTGATCATATATGAATAGAAGACATCTACTCTCACCCATTCCCTCATTCTACCACACACGTTTGTTATTTTTATCTAGACTTAAGATGTATTGATAGAAAACCCCATGCTTCTTCAAAAAGGAGTTTCTCAAGATTTTCGGTCATTAATCCTCCATAAACTGAGAATTTGAAAGTCACAGGCAAAAAACCACATAGTTCATTTTTTGGAGGTTTTGGGTTTTTTTGTTGGTTTTTGACTCCGTTTTGAGCACCAAAATGATATTAAAAATGCTTGCAATAGAGTGAGATTAGAATATGATCAAAATGCAAAATACTATAATCTCTCCTTGGCACATGGAACAACTCTTCCTATTTCAATGGCTTCAGTTACATCTGCACAGAGAGCTGCTGAGAGAAGCTTGGGTGGCCCTGGCTGGATGCACAAGGCAGCTGGGAGCTGGACTCCATGTGCCACGATGCTCCTTCAGCTGCTGCAGCCTTTGCTCCTGTTGCATTTGCAGATTTGAGCACTAGTTTAGCCTTTTCATTTCCCTACTCAGGATAAAGAGGATGAGAGGAGCAGCTACTGTTTGTTTTTTTTTTTCTTTCAAATGCTCAACCAGTATTACTCAACAGCCCATCTCTGAACGGCCAAAACAGCATATACTGTGCAACTTCTAAAATCATAGCACATTTCAAAGACATGGCATTTTCAATGCATACAGGGATAGCTAAAATAATAGCATCCTAAAAGAAGAAGAGATATACTAAAAACAAAAGGAAAAGAGAACAAAGACTAGTTAGTTCCTCTTCAAAAGAAAATGGAAGAAAACAACAATCCCACATTAACACTGATTTTCAGTCTCATTTCTATGCCATTCTCCGATCAGTAACAGCCAGTGGTGTGATATTTCAAACACACCCAGGTACATTCCCTTAGCTGCTGTGCTTCAGAGGGCTCTCCATTTAAATAAGAAACTAGCCTTAGGCAAGAGCCTCACGATAAATACTTTCTAATAAATGCTCAGCCTTATATCTTAGATCATAAAATTAAGTAGCTGTCGAAACAGATTAACCAACTGTCATGCAGAAAATACATACACACACAGTGGCACTGTGAAGACAAATTACTAAACAAATTTGATGTCCAGATAACTCTCCATTTTGAATTCAATTATTTATTCAGTTCAGTGCCTTTATTTAAATGGCAAATACCAGGTTCTACTTTCTTAACACTAACAACAAGAAATTAAAGACATTTTGTGTAAAACCCATCTCCAGCAAAGTGAAAGTTAGAAGATATGGAATGAGTATGTCACAAGGAGAACTACCGTAAGCATTTATAGCATCTGGAATGAAAACAGACAACTATTCTAACAGATTACTTAAAAGCATCTTTGTACAAGATCCCAGCACTTACAACAGACCTGAATTTTTACTCTTGTCCTTGTCCATTGTATCCAACAAGCAGAGCAATTACACCATGGCAGAAATAGCTAAACCTTTTTCTACTGTAATCCTAGGAGCTCAGTGGTCCCGAGTGGTGACACAAGCGTTGGTACACTTGTGTGCATGAAAAGGGAATTTTTCATTCACTACTGTTTGTGGATTTTTAGGCCACAACTGAATTAAAGGTTTGTTTGTTTTAATTGGAATAGTGGAAAGAAAGATGTTGCTCATGTTCAATGAAGCTAAGGACTTAGTATGTAACATTTTCGCACAAATAATTACATCAAAGATCAGTTGAATGAAGAACTAAAGGTTCTGAGGCTCTAAAAGTCCTACGAATTATTTGCTTAGTCTTTTTTAAACAAGCTTTTCAGAAAATACACACAATGTTTTCAGCAAAATCTGAGGATAGGGCATGTTTTTACAAAGAAATAGAATTATCTCGAATAATTAGTTTCAAATTCAGACTAAGATAACGTACATAAGGCAACATACTTCTGGGATCATAAGACAGACACCACTACTCCTCTATACCTGTAATCTTTATGAAAATTTGATTCTCTCCTTCAAGTCTTTGTCCTAAATAATGCATTTTTGTCTTTTCAACATGGAAGACTCACTGATTCATTTTATGTTCAGCAGGTTTCATGACCTTTTCTTGAAAATTCCTTGTAAATTTGACATGGCCAAATGACACTGGTGCTGGAAGTATCATTGAAGTGTCCCGAGAAATGCACTGGAGAAGACTGTTCTGCTTTCTGTATGGAGTCACCGGCCTTGTGTGTTATCAAGGAAATATAGAGGCTGCAAAAGTTCCCTTGTTTAATATCTTTAATACAAGAGCATTGAGATGGATTCTGAAAATATATTCCGAGGTCAACAACAGTCCCAGAAGAATATGATATTTTTTTTTGTTGCCCACTGTAAGTCTCAGTCAAATGAAACAGAAATCAATATTAAAACCCGATAAAATTACTCTAGGTAGTAATATATGGTTGGCTGGCCCTATGCTTATTCGCCTATATATTTAAATGTAGAAACAGCTCAAATAGGGACAGAACTGGAAAAGGCTTTTTTCTTTTGTGTTCTGCTGAACTAGTGAAATCATTCAAGGTTAATATAATTAGATGACGGATAAAGTTCTTGATGGATGGGACTGAAGTGACACTGAAAAATCTGATGCTCATTCTATTAAGAGCTATTTCTGCATCCAACACAATTAAGGGAGGTACAGATGTGAATATGGTAGTAGCTGCAAGAAGAAATGGCCTCATTTGTTTGTAAGCCACCACAAAAGACAACTGAATTGAGACAAATACTGGCAGAGAGATCATCTTGCTTCTTGTGATGAAGAAGGTCAGCTAAAGGAACAGCATTCATAGATAATACTTGTACTGGATTTGTGTGGCAAGGTTTTGGTAGCAGGGAGGTTGCAGTGGTGGCTTCTGTGAGAAGCTTTTAGAAGCTTGCCTGGTGTCTGAAAGTCAATGCCAGCCAGCTCCAAGACGGACTCACCACTGGGCATGATGGAGCCAGCCAGCAACAGCACCACTGGGATAACACATTTAAGAAGGGAGGGGAACCTGCATGGCAGCAGTCAGAAGAGAGGAGTGTGAATATGAGAGCAACAACTCTGCAGACACCGAGGTCAGTGAAGGAGGAGAGGGAGGAGGTACTCCAGGCATCAGAGCAGGGATTCCCCTGCAGCCCACAGTGAAGACAACAGTGAGGCAGACTGAGGTGGCACTTGCCTCTGAATTTCTTCCCTGTTGAAAGGAACTGAGAGGCACAGAGGATTGGGCAGTGTGGTCTGCAGGAGCCAGTGCATGCTGTGAAACGAACCTACCCACAGGCTGGAACAAGACTCCCAAGATGCTGTTGACACACCTTTTTAAGAACATTTAAAGACATTGTAAAGATAAAAGGTGCCTTTTGGCTTGAATTTATTACCCGAGTTATAAGCAAAATAAGCATTTTGAAAAATAAGCTTTTATCTTTTTCCTAAGAAAAAAAAAAAAAAAAGTAACGTTTACAAAACATCAGGAGCAATGTTAGGAACAAAGATGCGTTCCAAAAGAAACAATGCAGAAGACCTTTCACTGTGCTGCTTGCAGCTCTATTACTGTCTACCTGTGAAAGCATGACTTCCTAGAACCAGAAACAAAAGAGACATTGTTGATGAGGTTTTGTTTTTCTCTACATTTGCTACTCTCTTATTTACAGAAGTCAGAACAAGAAAAGTATTGGTAATGTACCAGTCCAGCATGGGACATTTACACCAGCTCTTCCCCATATATATTCTCCAGAGTCTTAATATTAGCTTATGTTAATTTACATATGCAAACCTGTAAATATTGTCTACGTTGATTGAGCAAACCTATCTTGTGAGGGAAGGAAGGAGCAGAGTTTTCTTATTCTTTACTGTAACGATAGAAGGAGATTTATCAAAAAAAGAATTTTCACAGCATCATCAACTCCAGTATGCAAAACATAATTGCTCTCTAAACATGAACTGCTCAGAATTAAGAATTACATGTTCTGATTTATGTCTGGCCATTGAAAGAGACACCTGGTCAAATTTGTCACCAGTTGACCATTATAAGTAATTTGGCAAATGCACATATTAAAGTTTCCAGAACACCATGGCATTTTAACAAGCAGATCCCATTACAGAACATATGATTTCCCCACTTTCATTTTGTAAGTGCACTGATGATCTTAATACGTATCCTTGAAAGGGAAAATAAATATTTATCACGTTTACTGACGAAATTTGTGGTTACAGCTCTTAGGAGGACTTTTCCAAAGTACAAGTATCATTCTGGGTCTCATCCAAGAAGGCTTCCAACTCAACAAATGATCAATGCTTTACTTTAGGACAAACCAGAAAGTACGTGTTAGTTATATATTCACGTAGGCAATGCTGCCAGCAGGGTTTCCAAAAGAATGTACTAACTTTTAGAACAGATTCTCTTCCCTTAATAGGCTAAACACAGGCCTATTTAAAGGGACTGTTTTAATGAATATGAGGAAAAAAGCCTGCATTTAATGCAGCAACAGGACCAAGGCATCCAAATACAAAAATACCAGACACAATATATTCCCCTTATTGCTTTGACTCCAACAGGAGAATAAGCCAGGTTTGGTGGCTTCACTATAAAGATTGTGAAAGGGATCACCATTTCATGCAGGTATCTATTTTGAGTTGCTAAGAACTGAGAGATAAATTTGCTTACTTAAATCTCTCTAATGAAAGAAGAACCACGTTGAAACCCCTGTTCATGCTAATCAGCACCTTGAGCCAGAGTATTCTCACTAAAAAAAGCAAGAATGTTACTGCTGCTTCTTTCCTGTATCTGGCTCCAGAGAGCTACAACAAGATACACAGCAGCAACTTTTCTGATCTGCGAGATACCATTTATCACCCATTCAGGTGAGTTACAACACTTGAAGAGGCCACAAGGTGTTTTATAACTGGTATCAGGTCCAAAAAAATGAGAAAGAATAGGACATCAAGTTGACTTCCAATGCACGTGGATATTCTTGGGTAGGCTTTTCCCTGTAAGCCTTGCAGTGAGTTTTCTCCTTGGTACCGCTATCTAGTCCAAGAAAGATGCCAATTTTTCTCAGCCGCAATGGGTTACTATATATCTTCCAATTTCTTCATGCAAAGCCTGCCAGGCACATTGACTATCATAGCGGGAACAAAACAGTTATTCATGAGAGATGACAATGGTCTTTTGAGATTCAGGGGATATTATGCCTTCTCTATTCAATGCCCAGTTCCAAAATTATTTAATTTCACTATTCCTGATAACATATGGTTAAGGATCATTCGGCAGCTAAATAGGTAAATTCCTTAAAAATAGATGAAATTTAGGATCTTGACTTCTGCCAGTAGGGTAATATGACGCATTATGGAGGCATTACTGGAGGGGATTAATGTGAGCACCAGTTCACTGAAGCACACTTGTAAATGAAATTACAATTCTTATATGGGTTCCCTAAGAGCTACAGTTTTGTTTCTAATGCAGACATGTCTTTAGTGACTATCTTGAGTTAACATCTTTCCAAGATCGGCTTCCACTAAAACAGACTACATACTCCATCCTGGCTTCCTAGTACAGCACTTACTACACCAGGTCTCATTTTCATCACAAGTCATGTTATTGCACAAAAAAAAATATAGTTATTCTTCTGTCTCTGGAGGGAGTAATAATTATCAGTACACATTTCCATCTTCAATTTTTTTAAACACTGATTTTAATATTTCTATAACCAGACAAGACTTTTGCCTATTTAGAAATATATTTTGAGATCAAATGAAAGTTATTTACATGGGACAAAGAAAGGCTAACACCCTAAGTTAATAAAACCACCTGCGTCCTGCAGGAGGTGTGAGGATTTAACAACAGCACCTCCTTTGGAGGTATTTACAGATGGAATACTGGTTTGCTTTTCCTGGCTTTATTCAAAGACTCTGAAAGATCCTATATTGTTGTGATCCAACACCCATGTTACATGGTTTCTACTCCTCTGGCACCTCTGTAGCCTCTTGTACAGCTCCACCAGTTTCCCCCTCTGGACAGTACCTATTTCACTTCTTTTGGCTGAAGCTATAGTCAGCTGTCTGTTTCCAGACTGAAAGCTCCTGACTAATTGCAAGAACTAACTCCAGGAAGGGCAGGTCAGGAGCCACATAGCTTGCTTTAACATCTGGAGTTATTCCAGAAACCGCTTGCGAAGTGATACTCCCTCTTGGTTTGCTCTGGGGACTGCTTCAGACTTGCCACTCAACACATATTCCCCTCTGTGGATTCTGACAGAAAGGAGGGGGAAGGCTCACAAACAACTGTGATAGACTCTGGTTCGCCTCAAGCTTTCTGCAAAATTTTCTGCTCTGGCACTAAGACCTGGGATTTGTCAGAGCATCTAATGTCAGTGCCTATATATCATTTCCAAAGATAAAACTCTGCAATCGAAGAGGGGATGTAGGAAGACCATGCACAATATGCTGATACAGCTGTATCTCACTCCTACTGAAGTAGTTTGGTTTTTTATTTAGAAAGAGTATAAGTCATAAATTGAGCACCAGTGTCAGATCACTTATGAAAGCAAGGACACAATGTTACATGACATTTCAGGCTTTTATCTTCACTGGTAAAATCTTTTGGCTGAAGCCAGAAGATTGGTTTTTGAGAGATTTATTTTTTTTAGAGTATAGACATGGAAGCTGAAGTTACAGCTTTAGTTGCAGTCTGGGAAGGGTTAACATGAAAAAGAACAAGCATCTCCAAGTTAAAAACAAGGAAGAAACTCTTTTCAGACAGTGATGTAAATCACAAGTACAGATACTGGGACTGATAAATTTTGTAGCCTAACAAAATATATGGAAGACTGTGTGCCTGGGAGATGGAGCAGACAGGAGGATAGACTAGTAAATGTCGGAAGCAAGAGGACACTTCTTTCTCTGTATCAGGTCTTTTCCCTTCAGCCATGGAAAGAGAAGAGCAGGAATTAAAAAAAAAAAAAAAAGAAGTCTGCAGCAGCGCTACTGATCCAGACATAAGGGCACAAACTCACAGTGGTACCAGTACTCTGTGAAAACAGCTAGATACTATTTTAGTTTTTCATGAGTGACAAGAAAGCCTTTTTCTTTCAGTTCCAGTTTCTCAAGTAACATGAAAAACTTAAGAGGCTACAGCTTTTCTGGGGCAGTTATACTCATAGTCCTCTTAAGTATGCATTCACAGTATTTGAAGTTCCACCTGGAGGAATAACTACACATACATAAACGCTGCTATTTAATCTCCTGGTTCAGGTAGGTGGCTTTTCTCCCTTAAGAAGGGGGG
>VXBW01001476.1:108119-226438 GCA_013400375.1 Thinocorus orbignyianus
GGGGGGGGGGGAAGAGAAAATGAAAAAATGAAAAAATATCTTTGAGTACATACCTCTTGGGAAATCAGCTTAAGATCTGTGCCTTGTTCTTTCTTCTTTAGTCTCCATTGATTGGGAGGGCAAAAGAGTAAACAAAGGCCAAAAGATTATCCCTCCCTACTGAATTGTAAGAGAAGGAGAAAGAGTGCCAAAGAGATTATCTTTTGCACCGCATGCCCTCTCTATATATTTGTGCAGTCTGTCCCCATGATTCCCTTGTGGAAAAGTGAGCAAAATTGAACTCCAGGTGTCTACAGATGTCTCAGCTTTCCAAAACACAAGACTTGATTTTCCTCTGAACTTCCCTTGGTCCAAGGAAATGGTTCAAAAATCAAGACATGAAACCTCGGCTCAGTGTTGCCCCTGAAGGTGTGAGATCTCAGAATTTATCTCCTGAGAAGCCTGGTGTGTAGAAGGAAGGCAGCCCTGAACTCTGTGACTTTGTGCTCAAGCTCGAGTACAGAAAGTTGAGATTTTCAACTAGATGAATGACTGCCAAGACAGTTGTAAGGACAAAGGTGTCTCTTCACTGTTCCACTAGCAGTAATCTGTTTAAGAAAAGAAAGCAGAAAAATGGAGAACCTTTCACACCTGAGCCAACAACTACAATAGTGTGTGCTTTTTCTTCTGGCTAAAGGAACTCCATGTGGTATGAAAAACTACTCAGCAACACAAAGAAGAACAACTGAAGTAGGTATTTTTGCTTTTTCTTCTGGGTTTCTCCTCCATTTGAAACCAGTGCTGCCAGTATAGAGGCAGAAAAACTCAGCAAAAAGCAAAAGCCAGACTTGGATGACTAATCTAAATTATTATTTAAAAGTGTAAAATGAGAAGGTTTTGGAGCTGTTCTTATAAAGCACAGAGACTATCTTCATCAACACTTCCCTAATGGCAGTGATTAATGTTTCTGATCCATCTTTGTGTTTGCTGTCACTGCTCACACTGCATCACTCCAAACTGTTCCTTTTAGGAGACTATAAAGCTTTGTGCACCAAAGAACCGCATGTGTTACTTAAGATTACAGGTTTTACACAAATATTAAAGCAAAACATACAGTATATGCGTCAAGCTATGCTGAAATGAACCCATACAGTTCAACAACAGAAATTACCTCTCCGATGGCTCTGAGGTCAAAAGGTCCCATAGTTTTTACACTACTTGAACATTCTCTAAGCTTCCACAAAAGCTACACAATTCATCTTTAATGAATTCAGATATCATAAGAAAGAATGCCTGCTTCACTGTGAAATGATTTTATAGGAAACTATTAACTTATTCAGAACGGGGAATATCATTTTGCCTCTCATACCTTTGCCCTGAATATCTTAAGAACGTAACATAAAAAGTACTCTGGCTCAGTATAAACGTTTGTACAAAGATCCCTTAGCCCAAGATCCTGTCTTGAACAGGTACCAAGATGGGATACAGAAATAACAGTGTGAAAATAGTGTAATACTGTACTTGTATAGCATACTCTATATTTCAAAACAGTTTGCAGTTGAGGGAATTTCTGACCCATAGCTCACAGACCTTTTAACCCTTGTTAAATTAGTACCCACAACATCCTGTGATAAGAGCACTATCTCCTAGCAAACATGCACTACAAATAGAGACTTAAAAGAAACCAAAACAAACAAAAACCAAGTCTGGCACCGGACAACATGTGAAGTCAATGCACAGAACACTTACATCAGACTTTCTAGAGCTAATGTTTTGTCGTGGTGTTACTCAGTGGTCCTTATCTTTCACAGAATAATGGAATTGTTACAGTTCGAAAGGCCCTTTGAGATCATCAAATCCAACCATACACAAAACCACAACCCACACCCTACAACCTTGACTGCTAGAGCATGCCCTGAATTGCCACATCTACCCATTCCTTAAACACCTCCTCAATCACCTCCCTGGGCATCCTGTTCCAGTGCCTGACCATTCTTTCAGTAAAGTAAATCTTCTCAATATCCACTGTAAACCCCTCCTGCTGCAACTTCAGACCATTTCCTCTGGTCCTGTCATTATTCACTTGGGAGAAGAGACCAACCCCCACCTCTCTACAACCTCCTTTCAGGCAGCTATAGAAGGCAATGAGGTCTCCCCTCAGCCTCCACTCTTTCAAACTAAACATGCCCAGTTTCCTCAGCCTCTCATCATATGACTTGTCCTTTTAGACCCCTCACCAGCTTGGTAGCTCTCNTGACCATTCTTTCAGTAAAGTAAATCTTCTCAATATCCACTGTAAACCCCTCCTGCTGCAACTTCAGACCATTTCCTCTGGTCCTATCATTATTCACTTGGGAGAAGAGACCAACCCCCACCTCTCTACAACCTCCTTTCAGGCAGCTATAGAAGGCAATGAGGTCTCCCCTCAGCCTCCACTCTTTCAAACTAAACATGCCCAGTTTCCTCAGCCTCTCATCATATGACTTGTCCTTTTAGACCCCTCACCAGCTTGGTAGCTCTCCTCTGGACACATTCCAACACTTCAATGTCCTTCTTGCAGTGAGGAACCCAGAACTGAACACAGTACTGGAGGTGAGGCCTCACCAGTGCTGAGTACAGAGGCATTATCACTTCCCTACTCCTGCTGGCCATGCTACCCCTAATACAGGTCAGGACCTGTGGACCTTCTTGGCCACCTGGGCACAAGGTGAAAGGCAGGAGGTGAGTTCTGTAAGGTGAAAGACAGGAACAGCCCATTACCACCTAGCACAATTATTTCAACATGTTAAATTTTTTAAGACATCTTGTATATATCACATCTCCAGAGTCAAAACAAAAATAGTTAAGAGGACTGATGCAATTTTATCTACTAACTCAGAAAAGCAGAATATCAAATTATGTTACCCAAGCTTGGAAAAAAATAACTTCTTTCCCAAGATCTGCTGCATGTTAGAACAATGAAAGCTGCCAAACTACAGTGATGATAAAACAGAAGATAATTGTGTGCATAAATTAAGATCCATCCACTGCCATGCCAGAAATGGTCATTCTAGTATCAGCACCAAATATTGGAGCCATAGGAGTCGATCATCCTGCTCACGATATGCACTCCACTAGAAAAAACACTGCCCTAAAGGCTCTCAGCCATATCACGCAGCTTCTGCACAAGTCTGCGCTCAGCAATAAAGCTGACCCTGCTCTCGGTGCAGTAGAACATCCTTGTCCTGAGGGCTGACAGGGATTTTACAGGGGCAAAATGCCCTTGAACAAGAAGCAGACTAGGAAGATGACATGTTACCTTCCCTCCAGCTCACCGTTTTATCTCTGTATGGGCTCTGTCTGAGTTATAAATCTCCATAGGACAGAAGGAGTGAAGGGCTGAGAACTCAGGTAACAAGCTGAGGCCATTTGGGACAAGTGTCTCAAAACAAACAAAGGCACCTGACTGCCTGCCAGGGACCAGCAAGAGCATGGCTACTCCAGAAGGACAGGCAAGCCAGGAGCCATGGAGGCCAGCATTCTCCTTGGTTCTTGAGCCAAGGGTGCAGGCAGGGGTCCCCTGTAAGTCTGCCCAGGACCACTCAGGGCCATCGTGCATTCAGTACTCTGACACTGTCTTCTTTATTTTGAGGCAAGAACAGGGAACTTGAGCCATGCCACAAAAGAAACTCATCCTCAACTGCTCTTTTTCCTTGTGAGGGAGAAGTGAGGCTTGAGCTCCCGAAGGGTGGGGAAATTAACTTGAATGGTCTCTGAACAAATGCAAGCATGACACCAATGGACTTCACAGGACAACCCCGTGTCAGAGTTACTAATGCAAAAGGACCGCACACAGCTAAATCTCAGATGAATGACCATACTGTAATTAGAATATTTTAGTCAAAAGATGCAATTCTTAAACTCTAGTCCCAGAAGGATTCAAAAGGAAACCATGTCCATCAGTGTGCCATCAAGGAAGCAATAGGGAATAAATCAACAGCCAAATTTTACAATCACACATGCAGATAAGGGCCATGATACAGTGGAGTGAGATGGGATAAAGGAATAAATATATGAAAAAGGACACATCATAGACTGAAAGAATAATTTGGAGAACACTGAAGAGGCAAACCTCTCCCATTATGAGAAGGGTTTCAAGAAGAGAGCAACTATAAAAACGTTACTCTCTTCGCAACTCAGACTAGTAACAAAGTATATTTGGAATACATTTAGAACTAGAAAGGTCAGGCTTAACGTCCTTTTAAATCAGCTGTTGACATCGGAGGGCTGGAGCACATCTCCTGTGAGGATATGCTGAGAGTTGGGATTACTCAGCCTGGAGAAGAGAAGGCTCCAGGGAGATCTTATAACAACCTTCCAGTAACTGAAGGGAGTCTACATGAACGATAGGTAGGGACTCTCTATCGAGAGTGTATCAATAAGACAAGAGGGAAGATGTAGATTAGGTATCAAGAAGAAATTATTTCCTGTGTGGGTGGCGAGACACTGAAACAGGCTGCCCAGAGAAGAAATGGATGCCCCATTCCTAGAGGTATTCAAGGCCAGGTTGGATGGCGCTTTGAGCAACCTGCTCTAGTGGGAGGTGTCCCTGCCCATAGCAGGGAGGTTGGAACTCCATGATATTTAGGGCCCCTTCCAACTCTAACCATTCTATGATTATTATATTAAAACTACTAGACTAAATAATCATTGCAGTTTAGGCTGGCTTATTTTTTTGATCTAGTCAATTTGTTTTCACTAGTCTTGTTTCTACATTTTGCACAATAATTTAATTTACAGACTGAGATTTTTTTTGTTGTTAAACAGCCTTAGAGGCATAAAGGAGACTTCCATTAAGTGCCCCCCTGGGATGCCCCTGCTCTTCAGAGCACAAGTTTATCTCAGATCAAAGTCCCCCCAGCCAGTTTCTGCCTTGTAGTTCAGGGAGGTCAGCCGGTTTACCTAAACCAGGATTTCAGACACTATTCCTTTGTTTTCCTCTTGCTCAGGAAGAAGTGATGCCCATGACAGACAAAATATCATTCTACTTAAGCACAGCAATATTAAGGAAGAGACTAACCAGGGCTTTTGAAAATATAAGCTCTTTGAGTCTATAAGACAAATCACAGAGCTGAATAAAACATGACAGCATGTTTCCAATAATTCCATATCTTTGGTTTTAGGAGACAGTACCAAGCTCATAGTAGGAGAAGTACTAATTTTAAATGGCTAGATTAAATTCCCCCCTTCCCTTCCTCCCTGTTGTTTTAGTCCTTGTTTTTATGTTTAGAAATTAGTGATGTATATGGAGTAGAATGATGCCATTAAGACAAATACATGGCTTAAAGAGGTAGCAGAAATTATCTGGAGGTTGCAATTAAACCTTTTGCAAATAAGCATCCATTCCTGAAATGGCACCATTACACATTCTTCAACTTGCAACATAAATTGCAGAGAATAGGCTTATCACTCAGCTCTTCTGAGAGTGAGAGCACATAAACCACTTCTATCCAAGCTCAGCACAGCTGGAATCCAGTTTTGTGCTCTCTTACTTAAGCAGCAAGAAGAAAGTCTCCAGTCCACCTACAGAACAGTTGTTGCCAGAGCTACTGAAGGGACTACAGCCACATATCTACATGAGATGGCTCATTTAGACATCATCTAAAGCTTGCTCATATCTGAAACATTACTGTACAATGCTATGAGAGTTTCTGATTGCTTCGGAGAAGAGACAGTTACAAGAATGTGCTTATTTGCAAGCCAGCGGGAATGTTTACTGTCAGTAATGGCCATAATGGGCAAAATGATGTTGTACAGAGTTGGCCTCAGTTCCCAAAATTCATCTTAAGCTTTTGTGATACACAGTTTGCAAGTGTTGTGACTGTTAATGGTTCTGGTTTTCTCAGCATTAGTGATGCCTGTTATTTTACATTTCTGGCAGCACTGAAGGAAATTAAGATGCTGGTTTGCAAATCTAACACCCGAGTGCACTCAGGGATCTTAATGCTCCTCACCCACACCCTGCTTATGGCCCGGGACCCAAGTGACAGCATCAGGGGCTGGAATCTGCCCTGTTGGGGACATCGGTCCCATCTCCAGCCCCGCCCAACCACAAGCTCTGCCAAGCCAGACACCCCTGTCTTGGCTCACCCCATCCCCACAACCTTAGCCATCCAGGATAAAAGAAAAGATAAAGAAAAGCCGTAAAAGAAAGTTTTTAAGTGAAGAGAGTAGTTAATACAATAGAATAAGTCTTACTCAGTTCTTTAATCCTAAAGGTATTTTAATTACATTTGAATAAAATATTTTCCAGGCCAAAACAATTTTGCAATATCACCTCCTTTTATGCACTATGTAGACAGTTACGGTGGGAACAGTTCTACTATCATCCCGGCAGAGATTAGCAAGGAAATGTTGAATCTAAGAAAATATTACTATGCTTAATTTCAGTCTTTGCATTTAAAGTAATATTTTTAAAATGAGGTATCCAAAAGATACCTTTTTTGATCTACTTTCATTTACATTTTCAATTTAAAAATGCAGCATTAGACTCCCAAGGCGGTGGGAGTGGAGAATCACTAACCTGAGCACAACCACAGAGAGGAAAGAATCTGAACAGGAGTCCTCAAATACTGCACAAGAAATTTTCCTGCACTAGCAAGGTCATTGGTGATTCATGGCCAGGACTCTGTTGACTAGACATTGCTAAAACCACCCAGTAGCAGGCTGATCTTTGGAGGAAAACAAACATTTAAGAAATACCAGGTCTACTGAACACATTCTCTTTTGATCTGCTTGGGATTTTAACTCAAGTTCTTGTAAATGAAGTATAATGCAGTTTCTCCTGCTTTTTCTCTCTCCCAATATTTTTTTCCAGTGAAAATCAATGCTCATCAAAGCTGCAGGATGAGAACTTCAGAGACCAAAGGCCTCTAATTATCTAGAAAAGCACAAAAATCTATCCTCTCCCATTCAAGCCCAGGAACGCCTCAACCCCTCAGTGCAAAGATCACCTCCTTAGGAAAGGAAAAAAGAAATCAGTTTGACCCTGAGCTTTCAGCTAAGCCTCTCCCAGTGATGCTAATTGTTGCCAAACCTGACAAATCTTCTCACAGCAGTGTCACCTTGCTGCTTGAAAATACACTAAGAGTCAGGTCACAGGAAAGCGGTCATTATAACAAACAGCTCATTCACCAGAGGTCTGAGTACAATATAGTCCAAAATCACTTTGCTCTGAACTAAAACGAATGACAAGATATTTTAAAGCTTTTCCTCCCCCACTCCACCAGTACAAATTATTTCTATTGACTGAAAAGTAAAACTTGCTTCACAAATAGCAAAGAAGCAGTCTACAACAAAGAACTCCCCAGACCAAAAGTCCAGAAACATTACCAAGTTTTATCCTCTGATGGAATCTGAAAAAGCCTTAAAAATACATATTTAATATACCAAAATGAAATACCAAACCTAGGCACTTTGATTTTAAATTATTTTACTCAAGTTAGACCAAAATAAAAATCAGAGAAATCTACATTGAAAAAAAGACATGCATTGACTTCAGCTGCTGCTAACTCAATTCCAAAGTTGTAAGTATGCATATCTACTATAACAACTCAAAACTGATGGTTTCCAGAAGTTTCTCACCCTTTAGACAAATGCCTGCTATTTAAATATGTAGCCAGATGTAGTCACCAGGACTGCTAAGAAACCTTCTCAGGACAGGAGGAGAATGGAGGTAAATTTACTGTATCGGTATTTAGATAAGCCAAATGTATAGCAGATTTCTATTGGTATTATAATATAATAAAGCTTTAATTTAGATGTTCAAATTGATGCAAACTCATGCTTAACTGTGATATACTTGGTTAGTGCATCTGTTGGCAAGGTACCTTCAATACAATTAGAGTAAAAGTTACTTTAATTTCTAGTTCTACTTGTCCGCCTTATACATCATTACGAAAATGAAGCATGGGTGTTTTTACAGAAGCATATCTATAAGGAAAGTCTGATAGTATGATAAGTGTGAGGTTTTTCCATTACCAGTAGAGAGGGGTTGAAATGTTAACCACTAAACAATCCAAATTTTTTTAATTTATTTTTTTTTTTAATTAAAAAGGGGTAAACCTGAACTTTACTGAGAGGCAACGTAGTGCCATTGGATTAGAGACCAATGAATTTCACCCTTCAGTTGTATCACTCATTTAATAATACTTTACTGAAGACTTCAACCTGGATTTCTGCCAAAGTTTTAACCGTCTTGGAGACTTCTCCTCCCCCTGACCCATCCAGGTTCAGAGATGCTATCAAGTCATTGAGTCATACCCTAGAAATCACTTCTTGCTTCAATGAAAGCTGGGAACCACCTCCTTTCAAGGAAAAATACTGGCAAAAATCACTAGTATTCAGAGTCTGTACAATAACCTTCCTAAAATCCTTCTCATTTCCCCAGGGACAAACAAGTACTTCTGCAGCAGACAATAGATTGACTAATCCTGAAGTATTAACACACACACACACACCCCCCAAAAAAAAAAAAGAAAAAGAAAAAAAAACAAAACAAAACCAAAAAATCACAACCAAGAAGGAACCTAAAAATACCCAGCAAAAAGCAACCAAAGCAGAAGCCTGTCCCTATGCACACAAGCAGGTCACTGTTGTACCTTTATACCACCACAGCTTTACAACAGCGCTGCTGCATTAATCTAACAAAAACTGAACAATAGCTAATGCTAAAAACATTCAAACAAAAGCCAGCACAGAAAAGCTTTTGTTGCTATGTACACTAAAAGTAAAGCGTGCACAAAAGAAAGATAAATCCAGGGGTTTTATCTGTACAACCGAAGTCCTACACGGGAGTTAATAAGTCTGTGAAAAACCTTGAAGAGTCACAGGAAGATACAATGCTATTATTCAGATTTTACACACAGGTAAAAATATATTTAATACTCAATATTTTAAGCAGTATAGACCTTGGATAGGCTGACCAATTTCACAGTTGAGAGCTATCTATGCAGTGATTTGCACTCCTGGCACAGACTCAAAATATCTTCGATCACCAGTTACCTGGGCAAGGAAAACATATTTAGAATAAGAATTTTTATTTTATTTTGTAAGTTTGCCTTGAGTCATTTTAAGGCACAATTTCACAGTCTATATACACTGATATGTACTGATTCACTCTTGAATCATCAGTTTAACAGAGAACAGTGTTTGGAACAGAGCTGCAACACAGAACATATACAAACAAAATGGGAACAAGGTTGTAAAAGCAAGAGGGCATAAAACACTAAAAAACCACAGTAGCTTAATGCTACTTCAGCTATATCTTAAAACACATTAAAAAACTTATAGAACACCCTAATTAAGTGATAGACTTCCACATGTGCACTATGATGTCACTCTTAACTATACGATCATATACAAACTCTTCTACAAGATCTTTGCCCTTTTTAATGCATAAATTGGATAGCAACCCTCATTCAATGAACAGACACCTAAAAGATGGATTTCTTCACAGTGTTCAGTGCATGACCATATGTTCTAGTTTAGTATACTCCATTCAAACATGTTCTGCAAACACAATGATTCATTTCCTTGTGAAATTTTTCTAGTTTTCCTCGATATAATATCTAACATCATCATAGGTACTCATTTCTTTTCAGAAGACTCCTTACAGGAAGATAATCATACTATCTGCACTTTTCAGATGAGGAAATGTAAGACAGAAAGAGCTTATTTAGCACACATTTAGTGATTCAGTACCCAGATAGCAAAGAAAATAATCTGACAATTTCTAGAACTCTTCACATTACTTGGGCTTTACATATCCAAAGCATTCAATTTCTGTCAGTTTTGAGTGCTCAACACACCTGCAACTGAGATCCCAGCTTCACCTTTCAGGGAAAAAAAAAACAAAACCTCAGACTTAAACAAGTTGATTAGTACAATTTAGGAGTTCTGTGGCACAGGCATATATAATCCAGCCCTTCAGAGCAGCACTGATCTGCTTCAAACACAAGACAGTACCTTCTCATTCTACCTTCCTGCTTGATTCACTCAATTCTTTCCACTTTCTGCATTAAATGAAACAGTTATAAAAATCATCCGTGGTGAATCACAGGAACCTGAATTTCAGTGTTTACTATAAAGATTTTTTTTTTTTCACTCCAGCAATTTTGACCTTCTCTAGCCGTAACTGTTCTCAGTTCATCAACTTCCTTCCCTCTCAATATACAGGATTCTTTCTGCCTAAATCCCCTCCATCCTGTCCACTGATGCCTCTAGCAGTGCCATAGNNAAAGAAAAAAAAAAAAAAAAAAAAAGCAAGCGGGCAAAGCCACCTGCCTGGCATTTTGGGCAAAAAGAGAAGATTAACTCTGTACTGCATATGTTAGAAGTAAGGTGATGACCAGTGCTGAACAGTCCTCCCAATTCCTGCTCACCACACTATTCAAGATACAGGCCAGGATGTTGTTGGCCACCTTGGCACGCTCCTAGCTCATAGTCAGCCAAGAGTTGACCAACACTCGCAGGTCCTTCTCTGCTGTGCAGCTCTCCAGCCGTTCTCCCCCAAGCCTGCAGTGCTGCACAGGGTTGTTGTAACCCAAACACAGGACCCAGCACCTGGCCTTGTTAAACATCATCCCACTGGCCTTTGCCCACCCACCCAGCCTGTCCAGATCCCTCTGCAACTCCCTTCTGCCCTGAAGCAGATCGGTGCCTACGTTTGAGGTTGGTTGGGTTGGGTTTTTTCCCTGAAATTTGTAGTCCTCTTAAAATGAACCTGATGCATTACCTGTGTGTTTCTGTAGGGTACATTTATTTCACCAGTGATGTTTATATTCCTATTGAGTTTTATAGGCAAGCTCCCAGCAACACAAAGAAACGAAATTGGACCTTCAAATTTATATTTCAATCTGGATGATGACCGAATGGTCACTGCTTTGACCCTGAACTTTAAATTAAATCCCAGTCACGTTAACAAAGTCACCTAAAAGGTTACAAAACTATGTTGTAAAGGAATAAAAGCTTATGCTCCAGAGCACAGCTCTGCCCAGGAGAGGGACCTGGAAGCAAGTTTCGTATTTCAGTGTAACCTACAGGCAAAACCCCAGCTTGGCTGAAGTAATCAAAACTTGCCATTGATTTCAGTGAAACCAAGGTGTAACTTTAAAAGGGGGGGGGGAAAATCACCACACCCAGCCCAGGCCATAACGAGTATGATTAAATCTCCAGCAGGAGAGCCCTCAAAGTTGCCTGATCACACACAGAAAGAAACATTTTGTGCTTGGCTCCTCACTGCTTCAAGCTCACTTGAACAACCCAAGCAGTTGAATTTCTTAAATTCCTCAAACATTTTCTTATGTTGAGAGGTACCTGTTTTTTTTTTTTTCTTAAAAACTTGAATTATTTCTATTACAGTCACCCTTTTGATCTGTTATTGTTGCTGACGTTCGAAATGCTCCAACATTTATCTGCTTTCTGAGAATCCAAAAGAAGAAATTTGTTGGGGGGNAAGAGAGGTGGGCGGGGGGGGGGGGGATTAAAAAAAAAAAGAGAGAGCGAGCAAGAGCATTCCTCTCAGTCATGTTTTAGTATGGGATTTCAACAGTAACATTAACTGAACACCACCTGCTTGCACAAGCTGAAGAACTGATTTAGCCAAGTTACACATATCGGGTCCTGACTTTCCTCTCTGTACAAATCATGGTATAGAGGATAAAAAAAACCCACCTAAACAGGTTCTAAGTATTTTCTCAGTTATTTTCAATTTCTATTTTGTTAAGAACTCAGATGATAAAATCTGATCTTCCCAGGACATTTTTCTTCTGTTTGATATTAAGGGAATTATTCAACTTCTCTTTCCTAATGCTCCTTTCCACTGCTTGGCTCTGATCTTTCTGTCATGTCTATTTTCCCAACAGTAGATGGCACCAGTATTTTCTATATTCATTAAAACTACCTTTATTCAGATGAACCCCACCTTTAATTTCATGCTATTAAAAACAAGTTTATGATTACTGTAGCAAATTAATTACGTTTACTGGAAACAAAGTTTTAATTTGGGTTACTACATACATGAATGACCACAGGGAACGACCACAAACAGGGAAGGTTGAAAGGACATGATTTTTTGGAATAATGATTTCAAAATTCGCCATGATAAAATACTCCTGTGTGTTGGGTACTGATTTAAAAGGAAAGCCTGTCACATATGACCTCCACTCCACCAGGATCGCTGACCTATTGAGTTCAGAGATCAATTAGCTTCCTGTATCTCAAAAACATGTACAGCAGGCACTTACAGCGCTCGAATCAATGAGTTTCCTTTTTCTACAAGCCACAACATCCGATATGCATACAGAGTTAAATGTTCATTCCCACTCCCACCCTAAACTAACGATCACCAATTTCCTGTTGGTTCGAGAATGGTCCAGGTCCAGGTCTTCATGTGAAGAATCTGCCACTCCCACAGAGAAGAGGAAAAACATGTTAGTGAACAGTTATGGCCACTGAGATACCACAAAAATAAGTACGGTAGAGATCAAAAGAAAGCTGAATGCCACAGCTGTGAAGTTCATGAGGTTTTTCCAAAGCTTGCGTACACCAGAAGTTACAGTAGATGTTTTACTGTTTGTTATTGGCTTCTGCCTTCTAGGGAAAAGCAGTGGAAGAAAAAAGAAATTGATATTTTATTTTAAAACATTAAGAATGAGGAGAGCACAGAGACAGTATGTAACAAGTTATTGGATCTTACTGATGAGTATCTTGAACTTGTATTTCAGCCCACTCCAACACACTAACCTCAAGTCAATGAACTCTCCTAAAGTTGCTTGTGGCTATACTTCTTAGAACTAAGTAAGAGAAATCCATCTTACATCCAGAAAGACTGCTTTAAACACTGAGTGATTTGCAGTGATTTTCTGTTCTGATCACAGCTACCCTCAGCCCTGGAACTGGCAGATCACAAATGTGTTGGCATTTTTACATTTCCTATTTGGAAGAGGCTAGGGTTGGGGCTTGGTTTTTTTTGGCATTTTGTTTGTTTAGTTGGGGTTTTTTGGCTTTGTTTACTATAATTGGACTTTCAAGCTAATCAAATCTCCATTCTTACAGTCTCTCATGGGATACTCAGCAAAACAGTATTGTTAGAGATCTTTCTGCTTCCATCATACACTCTATTTGTAGTCCCTCATCTCAATAATATAAATTTTCAGGAACACGTCGCTTTTATTCCCAGATGAAAACAAAAAGAAAACAAAAGCAATCGAGAAGCCAAGCACAAATGCAAATTTGATGCATTCAATATAATTCAGTACATCTAACTTCAAGTTGCAATTTCCTCAGAATTTAAAAAATAGGAACATGAAATTTTCCCAGCTTTTAGAATTGCAACATTATAAAAACAAATGAAATGAAGATCTGTAAAAGCTGGAAAGACTTGCCTAACACTTACAATTAATTACAAATTAATTGTAATATTTGCTGCAATCTTTTAATTCAATCTCCTTCAAACTCTTAATAAACAGAGTCCTTATGATTCTACATGTAAACAAAAAAAATCTCCTATCTCTCACTGTTCCTGTAACAAAATCACCCAAATTCATACAAATTTGAACATCACAATCCCTGCTGTGTCTCAATATTATCATACACGAAACTTGCAACAAAAGTTATACGTACCTAGAAGTAGTACAGAAATGTCATGTTATTAAAAATAGTATGATCACAAACATCACATGATTAAAAGCTTTTAATATTCTACACACTTTTTATTCCTCCCATTTTGGCATGACAATCACTGGTGACATCACAAGTACCTCCTGGAATAAGCATCTGTAATTAAGACCTATAATTAAAGTACTCTAAATCAGTAGATAGATCCCGTACACTACAGTTCCTGTATTTTAGTATAATCCTGGGTTAAATGTTAAGTGAAGAATGAATAATGTTTAACCAATAGAAAACTTAGGCGGAACATAGTAACTCTTTAAATAAATACATGTAAGTTGTTGCTATAAATAAAAGGATTTCTTCTCCTCTTCTACAAAATGACCTTGAACCGCAGCGACGCAGAGTCAGGTTAGAGAGCTGGAAAAAAAATGCCTCTGGTATAAGAGAGGCACCAGAACGGACTGCCTGGCTGCAAAGACTATGGAATTTCCATTACTGAAAATCTTTAAGAAAGAGCCAGATAAACATTTGTCAGGAAGTACGTAGGTATAGTCAATCCCGCCTGCAGAAAAAAAAAAAAAAAANAAAAGAAAAAAAAAAAAGAAAAAAAAAAGAAAAAAAGAACAACATCAAAACCCTAATAAACTTTTACCATTATTTTTTCTACAATAATTAGTGTCAGTTAACATTTGAAGTCATAAATACTATTTTTTAGAAGATAACTACAATTCTTCGAGCCAAAATTAAGTAATCAATCACTATTTTATAGATTTTTTTACATTAACATAATAGTCCTCTTTAATGGCAAAAAGCTAGCGGGATATCTCATTTTATAATTAATTTTACTTAATAAACCAGGGTTTTGTAGATTGCATCATCTAATATTTGTTGAAATAAAGTACTGTTTTTCCTATTTCTTTGCCAAACGACTTATACAACTACATGGTTTAGACCA
Organism: Thinocorus orbignyianus; assembly: GCA_013400375.1. Lineage (NCBI taxonomy): Eukaryota > Metazoa > Chordata > Aves > Ciconiiformes > Thinocoridae > Thinocorus > Thinocorus orbignyianus. The sequence continues at coordinate 122,707 of VXBW01001476.1, forward strand.
GGTCTCCTAACTGAGATGCCACTATTTGCTAAATGTTCATCCTCACACTGAATTTTGCAGGAGTGCAGTTTGCTGGTTTCTCTCTGGTGCACTTTACCTTTTCACTAATGTGAGAGGCAAGAGAGCATTTGCTTTCTAACATTACAGCCAGTTAATAAGTTTAATCATGGGCAAAGTCCCATTAAGTAAACACTGCTTGTGTTTATGTAAGTCGGGCATATCCAAAAGAGTCCTAGGGGATTGCAACCTTTAAGTACAATTGAGAATGTATCTCCTTACATTTGTCTACAGCAAAAATACAAGGCTGAGTGAAATCCTTCAATTATTTACACATTTGAACTATTTCTCTGCAGTCACCTGGCACTATCTTAGACCTTTATCACCCTCTCTCTGCAGGAGTAAGCAATATCACTTTCACTTCCACACTTTTCACCACACAGCTGTAGTCTGCATTTGTGGAAAATCTGCCATTTCTATTCCCAATATATAATTTTGAGCATAGTCAAAAATGTCACCAAATCACAAGAGACATTTGCTGATGGGGAAAGCCAGGTGTGTGTGTGTGTGTGTGTGTGTGTGTGCGTGTGCGTGTGCGTGTGTGTGTGTGTGTATTTGGACTCTTCCCAACATTTCTTCATTCCTTCTTTTACTTTTTTTCCCTCTTTCTCATTTCCCTGATTTCAAGTAGCTTTGGTGCTTGGTTGTGGTGCTTGTTTTGGTTTTGGGGTTTTTGCGGGGGGATTTTGGTTGTGGGGTTTTTTTTGTTTGTTTGTTTTTTAATAGCAAAATATTTATACCCTTTAGTTCCCAAACCATACATTCTTGATAACATTGAAATCTTTACTCCCCTTCCCCTCCTCCAAAAAGGGGAGCACAAACCACAGCTGTGCCAAATTATAAGTCTCCAAATTCCCCTGAAATGTAATTTCAGATAAATTTACTTGAATTCTTCTGTCCAAACCAGATGCAGAATATTGGAGCCAATCAGCAGATGCATCCATCACTTAGATACAGTGTGATTTCTATTACGCAGTCAAAATCTTTTATTCAAGTGTGGTGAGTGGGAGGGAGGTGGGGCAGAAATGTTTCATCACCAGTTAATCCTTTAATTTCCCTTTTATCTCAGGAGTCCTGATCACTTGTTTCAGTTTCATATGACACATGCTGATAGTTTCTTAAAAGTGTTCTCTTACACCAACTTCAGTGTTTAACACACGTAACAGCAAGTTATCCTAGAGCTAGAGAAGGCAATTTTGTTCTCAGCTTCCTCCTCTCCAAGACCTGAAACCTTCTAACAATCATCCTTCTAGACCTAGCTCTTTCAGTAAAGGTTTTACTGTGACTACCTGACCCCAGCTAACTCTTTCCTGCTCTCTGCTGTAACTGAATTCATACAGCAGGGCTAAAGCTTTTTCTGGTTTACACAAATAACCTAGAGAAGCCATCTGAAACTTGTGAGGCCAACAATAGCAACACTGGCTCTTCTCATCCTCACAGCACACATTAAATGAAGCATTAGGTCTGACAATGAATTAATTCTTAAGGGAAATTATTAAATCTTACAGCACATGGGAATTAAAATAACATCCATTATGCATCCTATTGCTTTCCATAGCTCCAAAATTGAGATTCTCAAATTACTGTATGCATTGCACCACCTTAGCTAACAAGATGGCAAGTGTGCATCTTGGTCAAAGCTACTCTGAATCAGGAACCCATTTCAGGCCCTTGCTGTGCACTACATTTAAAAAACTTCTTTGAGTGATCATCTTGCTGTTATGTGGTACATAAAGGATGCCCAATACTATGTCCAGTTTTGCACCCTTCACTGCACAAAAGACAGTGAGGTGCTAGAGTGTACCCAGAGAAGGGTCTGCTTCCCTGCCTTCAGCCTGGCTTCCTTGGGATAAAGCAACCCAAAAGGCACTGATAGAAGAAAATAAGGGATGCCCATGTGAAGGATTCGGGAAATATTGAGAAAAACTTTAAAACGTCCAAACTCAGCTTTCAAAGACCTTTGTTCCACGCCACCCATGGAGATTTTTGTGCAACTAGAAAGGAAGTTAAACTGGAGTCAAAACTTGAAGAGCTGATGCTGTTTAATTGGGCAATTTCTAGTGTTAATGCTTTTCTATGTAGTTCTGATACGAAAACAGATAATTGTGCTTTTGCTTCCCTGAAGCGCAACAGATTCAGTTGGTTTGGTCCTACAACTCTTAGTCAAGAATGATTTCCCACTGAGTCAGTGGGACTCACATCTGATTTGGACTCCAGGATTTTACTCTAACAATACATTTGTATGCAGTGCACAAAGGGAATCTGGAGTCAATTAAATCTGTAAAACAAAAATGGACCAACACTGAAGACGACCCAACAGCTCAATCATGACTGACAGTCTCCCCCTTCAGAAGCGTGTGACCTAATTACAATTCTAACAAAACAAAACACAAATATTTCATTATGGAGAACTTAAAATTACAAGAACAGCCCCCCCCCCCCCAAAAAAAAAAAAAAAAACAAAACAAAAAAAAAACCAAACCACATATTCTTGCTCAAAGCAGTTGTGCTCCTCCAGCCTGCCTTGTTTTATATTTAACATCTCACAGCCCAACTTCCTTGAGGAAGGACAAAACCAGAACTGTAGAGACCACGGTAGTGCTATCAGACTGACACCTTCATTTCATTACAAAATTGACATGCTGAATTTTTTTTTGGAAACCAGTTAGAACCTTTTAAAGCTTATTATAAGCAAATACACATTATTCACAAACAAAATTTCAAGAAAAGTAAACACTTTGAATAAAAATCACATTCTGAACTATTGGGCAATTAACTGTTTTGCTAACTTAAAAAATATTAGCATAAAGTCAGAAAAAGAAAAGATAAACTCATCTATCCTTTTCTTAGTAAGCACAATACAGACCGTTAACATCATGACTGTTTACAGTCATCCCCATAGAATCACTTAATTCTTCATCTTTTCTTGTTAGACATGGCAAGTATAAAGCAATCCCTCATTCAGAACAGAGTGCTTTCAAGGTTTCTGCGAAGTATTTTTAAAGGAAATCTATTCTATATTTATATGCTGAGTTCTTCACAACAGCTTTGGGTTATGTATGGGTAGACCTTAGCTCATCAGAAGATAAGAGCTCAGCAGCACCATTGCAGCTTTGGGTGAATCAGAAGCAAGGAACAAGCCTGCTGAATGATAATGCCTCAGCTCCAGAGAAATGTGCATTCCCTCTCCAGAAGTTCTTGCTATGGGGTGCCAAGCTCACTGCCTTGGGTGGATTCCAGAGGTCGCGGAGAATTAAGGACTGGAACAACAATATAAAAGATTATTGGGGCCCATAACATCTTGTATGTGTGTTTCACTGGAAAGAGCTGAACACACATCCACTGGATTAGGGCCAGCACTAGCCATCAGCAAGCAGGCAAGCATGGGAAGCAAAAGAAACATCAGCTCTCTGCCTGACTAGGGCACCTCGAAATGTCAGATAGAGACCTCTGCCAACACATTGTACTCGTGTGCTCTCACCAACTACGAGAGAGGATGAGACAAGGGCAAAGTAGAACAATTCAGACCTGAAAAAACAGACCAGCAGGTATCCCCTATGCACAGCCTGATGTACTTGGACAGCGTGGATCAGAGAAAATCACCCTGCAAAGCCAAGGCAAATACCAGAGAGGGATCAACAGCTCCACTCGTAAGTGCAAAGTGCATTTTGGAAAAGCTAAAAGCAAGAAGTATTTGATCCAGCACAGAAGAGACTGTAATACAGAGTGAAAAACTGTAGAAGTCTGGTGCTATTAGTTACTCATTCCATAAGATGTTACCTGAAGTGGAAAGTTCATGATTCCTCATGTCACCCCAAAATGAGGAAACAAAATGTCTGAAGAGCAACATTTTGGTCTAGAGCTACACTAGCACAGAGGAATCTTACATTATAGAATGAAAAAAAAACCGACCAGAAGTCCTATAAATACATTTCCCTAACTAGATTTTATTAAAAGCAAAGAAACAAAATTTTGATGATGTATTAAAAAGCTTTCACCACTCTCTTCTTCCTGCTTATCTGACATGGGATTCTATTAAAGCTTCCGTGACAATTATTCCAAACCAGTTCCAGAATAGTACAGAAACAGGCCTAGCAATAAATTTAGCCTTTACAGATAAGGATGCACTGAAACAAAAATGTCTTATGTATCTGACATTCTCCTGTTGTTATTGGGGCAGTCATCTTACACAGACCATCAACAAAAGTTACAGTGATTCTAATGTCTTCTACCATGATGTATTAGTCAGTAAACAAGTGGGGTGGGGGTGGGGAGGGGAAGCTGCTTCTCCTTGTGGAAAAAATAAAAGCAATACAGATACTAATCAACAAAGTTGTACTTTCAAGAATTAAAAAAACCTCAAGCCTATTATGTTAAGGACCACTCCAGAAAGCCTTCATTACTATAGAGTTGGGTTTTGGTTCGTTTTTTTCCTTCACCTCTTCCCTATGTTTGTTCTGTCAAATGAGACATCTTTAAACTATTTGTACTAGAATCATATTCATACAGCATATACATGAGCATAAGTGTGCCAATACATGCATGTATCAAAATTAGGCTTTTTCTATAGGTCATCACATGCCCTAGAAGAGGTCCCATTCCAGACACTGCCACAGGACAATGTACCTTGAGAACTATAGCACAAGTTCTGCAGCATTTTCCTGCTGCGAGAATGGGAAAGTTGGCATGCAGACTCAAACACTGTGCACATCTGCAGAAGTCTGCCTCGTGCCTCAAACCACTGACTTCTGGTTGCTCCTCCCGTGTCCTGAAAACCATCTGCATGAATATAGTGTCACCTGTTTACAAGTCTGGAAGCAGGTCCGATTTTTCTTAAAAACACACACACATACACTCTCAAACATATTCTCCTCAGGTACTGATTCATTTGCTGGTGGGTTCCAAATTGATCCTGTGGACAAGTCTTAAGCTCTTTATGCTGACAAAGCCCATCTTAGTAGGAATAAAAATAGCAAGAGAAGAGATATGCAGCACACACTCCCTTTCTTCATTACTAAAATTATTTTTCATCTAGATTGAAAGTCTGCAATGTTTTACTCCTATAGGGTACATATGAACATCAGTCACTAAGGAGTACTATCCAGTTGTAAATTTTATGTAGCAAGCTCAGCAGGCATACTTAAAAATAGTCTTGATCATTATCTTTGCACCTAACTACCATACTTGCTAAATAACGCCAATTATATCATCTATTGTGCATCATGCAGCGAAAGGAAATTGCAGATGACTTATTTCTGTTTTGGCAGTAGTTCACTGAAATTCTAGCCCTACTCAAGGGTCATCTTTAAACCACTTTCATTCATCATCTGCTATTACAAGACTGCTACACATCCATAGAGTTTCATCACACTCCAGTGTACCTTCAGAAGGGAAAGACGCTATTTGATCACTTGGTCTAATATTACCCCTAGTTTCAAAATCTCTTCAAGCAGCTCACTAGAATCTGGCAAAAATTGCCATGGGCAATCGGCACACAGCAAAGCCTGAAAAACACTGAAGGATCAGGCTTTATCTGATGCACTGATTTTTTTAATCCACTCTTTGGCAAGAGAGGATGGTAAATTTGAATGGTGGTAACAGAATCCACCAGCACTCTCTCTATTGCAGCCTTACTTTAAATGGCCTTAAAATGCTGACCTCTAAACTTACACCAGATCAGCTGGAGATTGATAGTTTTTTGGCTTTGTCCCTGGTGCAAATACCCAAGGAATACTCACCATAAAGTAATATTTCCACAAAGTAATTTCTCCAGACTGCTGCCTCCATGTAAATAAAACCAGCTCTCCCAGGCCAAAATTTAAGTCTCTGGAAAGGACATCTCAGAGGAAGTGATTAATAAACTTAAATGCCTAAAAAAAAAAAAAAGGTTGGGACTATAAAAGGTCTATCAGAGAGCCTTATTTAAAAATGAAATGCCTACCAAAACACTAAAATTGGATACTGGGTCAAAACATTCTACTTCAAGCTACACAGGACTTGCCAAGAAGACCCCACTGACCCTTTCGAGGGTAACAGCACTCCATTGTTTACATTTGCTGCATACCCCTTTGATGTCATTATGCTGTTCCTTCTTTTATAAAGAAAAAAAAAAAAAAAAAAAAAACAAACAAACAACACCACAAAAACCCTGAAACCAAAACCACCACACCACCAAAAAAGCCAAAACAGGAAAAAAGCAGGAGGCTCAATCCATTCTTTGAAGTCCACCACGTGTAAACTCCAAATCATCAACTTCTAATCTCTAGTTGGACTCAATCTTAAAAGTCTTTTCCAAGCTAAATGATTCTATGATTCCATGTACTTAATATATGCTAAACAGCCATTTCTAATACCACTAATCTTAAATTAGCACATTATCATTACTCCCTGAAGAAGAGTGGGTCAAGGGTTCTACTACCTGCTGCCTTATAGATGATTTATACATTTTTGAAATCAGAGTAAAATGATATTGCAATGATCTGATCTCATTTCACGGCTGTAAAGGACTGCACAAGGTTCAAAGTAGCAACTTTGAGTTGCTCTAGGATCAAAGCACTTTGGGATCAAAATATTCGCAAACCCAGATGTTATAAGGTCATCCACAAAGTTTTTCCTCTCCTAGACGATTTTACTTCAATGACAGCAGACTCAATCAGGGTAAGTGCCTCCAAAGGAAAGGCAATCTGGAAGTGCTAAATCCACAGGTAATTCACAAATGCTAAATCTTTCTTCATGCTTCACTGCTATGAAGCTGCAAAATTGGATAGCAAGGGAATGATTTTGCGTCTTCTCGTTTTCTCCCTCCTTTGCCATTTTTGATAACCAGATAGTGATGTGAGACTTCACAGGACATGAATAGGAGAACCAGTGGAAATCAGTAATTTTCCTATTTGTCTGTACCTGTTTATTGCCTGGGATTAATAGCAATGGTTTTCTCCTTGCATTTAGTATGGAGAAAGTATGGTGAAAGGGACTGGTAGGAGAAGGGATTCACTTGAAAGGTCTTAAATATGAAAAAATAGAATACATTAGTTATTAATTGGGCTCCAAACTGGACACCTTTCATAGTCCTTCCCAAGACACCTCTACCAGAGGAACACAAACCACAGATTATAACATCTTCTGTACATTGAGTTGCCTCTCACTTAATCAGCTATTCCCTGAGCAGGAGTTTTAATGAGAGTATCTGCTACTAACATCAGCGCACATTCTCAGGATTCCCTGTTATTCTTCAGGACCTACCCAGATTCATTGCCTAGGACAGTACAAGTAATGTTAGCATCTTAGGAGACAGGCTGTCACACGACCTTCACTTTCTCCCAAAACCTATAACTGGTCCAGGCACATATGGATCCCCCAGGATCTTGTGAGGATACAACCTTCCCAGGACTATGGCACATTCATCCATTACACTGTTAGAAGAACAATATTCTTTTCACTGACCTCAATTTTGGCACATGTACAGGACACAACTAAGTTAAAGACCTATGAACTCAATTGTTTCTTTTAACGATGATGTTGCTGACTTGAACTGGGACTGGAAAGAGCACCCTGGCCTCTGTAAAGATTCGCAACAAAAAGGGGCTCAGGAACACAGAACAGATGACTGATTTGTAAAGACTTTCTGAAAGCCCTCATCCAGTGTTGACCATTTTGTCAAATCTGTAACCACACAAGCCACCAGTCACATCCATCACCTTTCCTCTGGTCATTTATTTTGTTATAATACAGTTTTCAAGAGAAAAATACATATTGTTTCTTCTGCATCATTTTCTCTCAATTACTATTGATACCTATGCATTTTGCATCTTTCTACACCTGGAATTGTCCTTTTCCCTATGTAGTCTACTTTTTGCTGCCTTCCTCTCTTCCCACACCTTCTCTCAGTAAAATTGAAGTTAACCTCTTTCACAAAGTTGGAAATAGGTATTCTTTTATTATTTTATAATTGCTTCTTATCCTCTTCTTTCCTGTATCTCTACCTCATTTCAAATTTGCATCCCTTCTAAAAGACATAGGAGTTTTCCATGCTGAGTTCTGACCATCCACACAATGCGCATTTAAGAGGTTTTTCTCCATCCCACCCTTTGCTTCATTTGCACAACGATTCGCATTTAAAACAGAATCTTACAAAGTGCAACAGTAGATTCATAGAAGAAAGTGCAACCTATCTATTAACAATTAGATTATAATCAGTAAAATCCATCTGCTCCTCCTATACAGGCAGTTAGTAGCCAACATTGTGGAACACAAGGGTTTGAAATCATATTAAAAATAAAATTAAAAAATCAAACCAAAAATATTTCAAACTATTTTTCATAACTGCTTATTTTGGCTGAGGTCTCAACAGTATGAAAAATATCCCGTACTCACTGTAATATTCAGAGGACAGCCTGGACAGTCACATCATTATCATTTTGTGGAATGGAACAGAATTGATAAACAGTTCAGGGGAAAAAAGTAATTTCAGCCTTGGATGGAATTTGGTTTATTTTCCCAGACAGATTTACATAGGCATTACCCACAGTGGTAAAGTAAAAATCCATATCCCAGAGGAGTTTCATAAAAATGTCAGCAGCGAACTACTGAAATCGAACTTTCATGGCAGGCTTCAGTATTATACTGATTGCAGAAGAATATGAGTGAACATAAGTTTTGCCCTTAACAGGTCATGTAAACACAGTGAGGAGCTGTTAAAGTGTACTAGCTGTAAATACCGTGTTGAAACCACAAATTCCTGGACAGCTGATATTTCTTTCGTAAATGAGTGAAAAACCTTGCCATGCAGTGCTCTGAATTCCTGATTGCTTTGAAGGGAATTTTAACATTTACCATTCTGGAAGAGCAGAACAAAATTCACTCTTTAGCTGTAGATTATTTTAGCTGCTATGTTTTTTCAGATTAAAAAAAATCTGCAAGTAAAAATCAAAAGAAAGGCACAAAATAAAAAAAACAAAAAAAAAAAACAAAAAACAAAAAAAAAAACCACGATAAACCACCAACACAAAAACACTCCAAAAAGTCTGCAGAACCATCTGAATTCATGCAGGGACAGGACCAGCAGCCTTAAAGCATAAGACATTTGCTAGAATTTGGCAGGCAAACAAATCAAACATGCCTGGCAGAGGTAGCCCACTTGGGAGAACAAGGAATAAAATACAATTGTTCATTTTGGTAGAGGTGGGGAGAGGAAGGGTTATAGCATGTGAATTTTGGAACTGACCCACAGAACTGGGTAAAACTGAAAACATTTGGAGGTATGAAATGAAATACATTAAAATAAGAGAAAGATATGCTCAAGTCAAATTGTTAAGTGAGAAAGCTACTCCTATCTGGCCCAGTGACGGAAAGATGCCTATGTGTCTATTTAAGATTCATAGCTCAAAATAATCAAGAAAGAATCAAGTGATTGAGCTATGCATTAATAAAGTCCTTTTCCCCAATTTAATCTATTTGAAAGGGAATGTAAGAAAGCATCTACCCAGTAGAGTACATAACATAAATCCACATGTATTTTGAAGCCTAAAAAAAGGTCGAAATTAAACCTAAAATTTCAAAACATCTGAATGCTAGAGATGACTCTTATTAGTGTCTTCAAAAATCTGTTGGATAACCCTTAAATACTACCTTCATCACATTGTTTCAAGAAAAAAACAGGTTGAGAAGAAAAAAATTCCACTTTAGCAAGGTGTTTGAGCACTTCACTAAGCAAAAGTTGTAATTACTCTTTTGATGAAAGCATAGGCAGAAAATACAATTAATCTAACACACACATATTAGATCCCTTATATTTTTCCTTCTAGCCTAATCAGTGCTTATGTCTCCACACTGTCAGGACCTGAATAGATGACCACAGGTGAGATGAACAATGAAACTGTCATTCATGAACCTTCTCTACTACCAGTCTATTTGTAAAATTATTATTGGCCCCAATTCTGGGAAGACTGAAGGGCGTGCTGTATTCTCAAGGTTCGATGGAATTTATGAAGATGCTACTGATCACTCTCTTACAGAGGAGCCTAAAGGCAAAATGGCGCTTAATTTTGGAAAAAGAGAAAAATCCACATGGTACTAACATATAGGAACGTCTGCAAAATTTAATACAGGTATCTTTAAAGCCATGAACTGTACTCTATTCTACAGCACATACTAGACCTCGAGAGTGCTTGTTCACCAACCTGTATTTTTCACTTAATTTACTTTTTTTAATAAACGAAAGTCATCATTCAAATTTAAAGTGTGTGTTAACAGCTACAATACTGGTTTTGAGCAACTGGAGATTAAAATAATTTCTGTAAGTACAAAACTATTTAAATTGCAATTTTCCTTAAGAACAGCTCTCCCTCTGATCATGTTTCTAATGAAATTAGAATTTAAGTAAATTTCTTTCCAAGCACGAATTCTAATTGCTCAGTGTATACAGGCTTTTCAATACCATCTCCCAAAAGATTTATACCTTTACTAAGTACATATTCTTAACTTTAAATATGCTGGCTAATTTATTTTATTTATGTTACCTTTTTGATTTATGCTACCTTTTTATGCTACTGGAAATGAAGCAATATGAAATAAAGTAAAACTTATGTGTTGCTTTGAAATCCAGTCCTGAAGGAAAAGATATTAAAAAGGGTGACTTACTTTTTTTTTGTGTTAACAGCTACACGGAACAGAGTAGCAAGTAAAATATTTCAGTAGTGGAAAAGTGGTATTTTTAATTGAAGGAAAATTAGCAACCACCAAGCAAGTCACAAACCAGCATCAGAGAAGAGAATCAGAGGAGGTGCAATAAAGGTGACTGAGCAAACCATTTCAGAGCCATGTAGTGTTGCTGTGCGGCCAAGCAAATAATCCTGAGTATTTGGCATGCATTACCACAAAAAGTGCCAACCTGGACAGATGAAGCTAATAACACGATGAAAGAAAAGCCTGACTATCTCTCCCAGGCCTCCTTGTTCTGTCACAGAAGTGGATAGGATATTATAATGAATATCGGTTTAGTTACTGTATTGAAAAAATAAAATCCACACACAAAAAAAATACCAAACAAACAAAAAACAAAATAAAGAAATGCCAGTGTTCTTTCCGCACCACTAGGACGTGGAAGAAAACAGGTGTCCAGAATTCTGAAGGAAAGAAGCCCTAAGGAAAGCCTCTTTCTTGTAAGTGTTCTGCTCTTAATGACACCCCAATCACTAGCTTATTTCAGGAAAAATACAAGTGTAGATGTGCATGTCCCCACCGTGGTTTTGGTTTGTTTTGTATTTTTAAAGAAATTACTTCCTTCTCATAGCAGTTGGAAAAATACTACTACTGTTTACTGTGATTAGGGTGGTAATTTAATGTTGCTTTCTGTAGAGAGTTTTCATATTTTGTAGTTAATGGAAACATCAATGCTAAGCTATATACTATACTTTTAATATTATATACTGCAGCAAACTTGCTGTTTGCAAACATTTATTCTCTTCTCTACAAGCAGTAGGAAAAAAAAATCCCTTGCAAAGGAAACAAAAGCAGAAATTTATTCTAGACTCTGGTCTATGACCTGTGCTAATGTACATTTCTTCTTGAAATAATAAACTGATTGGAAATGAAGCATTAGTATAGTCGGTGATAAGGAGGTTCATGTAAAGAAACTCGTGATCTGCATAACCATAAGGGTGGTTTTGTTAATGCACATTGTTAGACCAAGCAAATGAAATCAGAAATTACACATCTCTGAAGTAAAATTTGGAATTAAACAACCCTTGAGTGACTAATTCATAAATATATATACACATAAGTATTTAAGCCCTTGCAAACTGCTAAGAAAATTAGGAAGACAATATATTTGTTGACAGGGTCAAGAAACACTCTTTCACCCTGTCAGCAGATGCAGTAGTAAATGCTCAACACAGACAAGGCAGCAGCTGTCTCCTCTTGTGATCAATGTTCTGGCATTCAAAACCAGTTATGATATACCAATTCTTATTCTGAAGCTTTTTAGAGTTAGTATTCCAGTATTCTCCTTTGAACATCTAGGAGGAGATTTAAACCTCACTGACAAAACCAAGGTTTGAAGTATTTCAATTCATGGCTAGTTAACGGCACAATGAACAATGGTGATCTACTATATTTTAATTTGAAAAGCAATTTTTAAGTATATTTATAGGACCATATTTAGAACTAATGTCCTTGTGAAATTATCTGTTCTCTTAAATGTTTATATGGTGACACTTCAACAAGCTTAAGAAACTCATGTTCTTCTTACTTCATGACCACCTCATGTCAGCACTGACTAAAAAAAAAAAGTTTAAATTTGTATCATTTTATCATCACTGTATACTTTAAAATGAGTAAAACTAAAGATTTTAGATTTACTTTGTTTAAAAAATATAGTAACATTTTTCAATTTTCTAATCAATGTTGTGTTTCCACTGCTACATAGATAGCAATGAAATTGTCATAATACCATCTAGATATAATTAACCTAACTTTTAAATGCATTTGGTGACCAATTTCAATATAGAAATGCAGGATATAGCCTTTACAAGAAAAAGAAAGTAAATCTAGAAATATGGCAATCATCAAGAAGACAAAAAACAAGTAAGTTTCAGAACGGCCTTACCTATACCATGCAATACAGCATCATCCAGATACATTAAATCTGGATTTAAACAAGTCGGTTTTAGATTTGAAAGATAAAAGCTACTCAGATGACCATTAGACCCTGCAATACAGCTATACTGACGAACACAGGAATTCACATCTGGAGCTGGGAACTATTCCCAGCTTATTCTTACATGTCAGGAGAAAAGCTGGGTTGGCAGAGTCCACATGTCCTCTTTATTTCCTGGAGGGTCAAAAAGATTAAAGAAAAAAAAAGGGAAAAAAAAGAAGAGAAAATCAACAGTTTGCAGGCAGCATGTTAGTTGTGGCTCCTACAATGAGGTTCAGAGCTTAGACAGGGCCACCAGAGTAAGTTAGTCCTGCCACACACCAGTATTGCCTTGTCTGCAGTGGTGAAGCTCCTGTCTCTTTACAGCTCAGCTCTGTAGCATTTAGATGCATCATTCACAAGATAATCAAGCAGACAGCTATACATTTCTCCTACTAGGATAACAAGAAAAGTTGTGCTCCACCTCCTCCAGACAATACTCGATATCAAGGTTTCATAACTTACTTGGGACCTTTTGTAGCACCTCAGCTCCAACTGCAAGTAAGGCAGTAAATCACTTATTTCATGACACGTTTTACATACCTACGTGTATTTTCCCCTTACCCCACCTTTTCCTGGAACACAACAGTGTGCATTAAAACTAAGGAATGCAGCTCCTCTTTGAACTTTTGTGTTTCTAGCTCTTCAACCACAAAAATATTCAAGCAGGCAATAAACTTTCCTCTCTCCATGCCATTGCTTGTAATAGTAATCTGTTCAAGAAATTTGCTGCTGCTGCAATCACAATAACCGGATCATTTGCAGCAAGGCAGTCACATTCAAACATAAAATGCAGTAGAATGCAACCTCTTGAGACAGCACTATATTAAAGTTACTAATAAAGGCCCCAACTCTTTTTCCATTAAAAGTACAGTGACTCTTTCCACTCAATTCAATACAATTTGGATTGGGCCTCAGCTACTCCTTTTAAACATGAGGTCACACTTCCACCATGTGCCCTGGGAAAAGCCTAGCAATTCTACCCTGGGTCTCCTTTCTATTGAGCATTGACTCTCAAGAGAATTCAGTTGTATGGTTCTTAAGAAAAATAAAAAACACATTATAATCAGAGAAAAAGTAATCAACTGTAGAGAGCTGTATAGTTTTGAAGCTTTATTTGATTTACTTGTCTTGGCCAGGATAAAGTAAATCAAAATCTTTATGCAATTTTTGGCTCTTTCTCTTTGAAGCAAACAAGAGAATGCCATTAGAGAAGAGGGAGAGGAAAAAGAAATATTCCATATCAAAATCTTAGCTAAAATGCGGCAATGTCATCCTATTTTCCTTTAGGAAATTTCTGTCAAAGCCAAGAAGTCATCACTTAGTGCAGAAATCAGGCATTGATATACTTTGGCTATTCTGCCTTCCAGAAGGGTATTGTTCAATTGACATTCAGAAGGAAGATAATGAGTCAGAAAACAGACATTCTTGCTTCAAACCTTGAACTCCTATGCAAGGTGTGGATGAAACCGGACAGAACAGCACGGAAAGAAAGACAACTTCTGCCTTGAATTAGAGAAGCTACCTATGACTTTTGACCCACTCAACTGCACATAAGCCTAAAGTACAATGATGTTGATGTATAAAGGGAAAAGTGTACTTCCTAGAGTCCAAAAATGACTGTTTTTCCAAAGCTAACAGGCCAGTCACAAAGGAGCTGTTAGTTAAATGCTCACTTTGCTTCCCTGTGTTTTCACTTCAAACAATCACACTAAGCTGTATCAAGTAGCTTCAACCTAGTGGGTTAGGGCACAAAAGTCATTTCAGCAGGTTCAGGTTCTGCTGATACACCATTTCATTTTCACATTTGACAGATAATTGCTTTTTCTGTATGCAAACAATATTTGCAAGAAAGAGAAAATAAAAGGCCAAATCGTCTCCTTTCCAGGCTACATGGAAAGAAAGAAAATGTCATAAACTTATCTAAGTTTATGAGGTCCTTTTACATTACAGAAAACCAAAAAATTTACATACAGGAAGAAACGTAAAGTATGAACATGAAGACAGAGTAGTAAAAACAAAGCATCTGAGAAAGGGAAAGAATCGCAAGAACAACTTATGTATTTACAGAGCCTAGGGAAAAAAGGAAAAATAAAAATAAAAGAAAAGAAAAGGAGAGGAGAGAACCATTTGTTCTTGCAGGAAGGAATGCTAAATTTATGTGAAAGCAATTCTTGTCTTACAGAGGATACCAGCAGGCTAAGGAAGCACTGAGCAACTGCAGCAGCGTTCCAGAGAAAACCAGACATTCTGGAGGTTCCCATGCCTTTGATTTCAGGCAAAAGAACAAATGCAGGCACACAGTATCTACTTATAGTAGACATAATGCAGGACCTCCTAAGAGAACTAAAACGGTAGATAAGCAACTTATCCTCTCTTCTTTTTTGAGCCTTGCATACTGCTAAATTTTCCTGTAAAAAGGTCCAAGTTCCTCCACTGGCACCAAGGACAACCCTGCTGGCTACTCTCAAATTGCATCTGGTAAGTTTAGTTAGAAGTTACAAAAAGACAATTTGAGGAAAATATTTTTACAGGCCTCTGTCTAATCAATGCAAGGATTTTCTACAGTGCAAAAGAAAAGGGAAGGTGGTCTAGCCAAAAAACACGGAGGAGGAAGTTATCAGAAGAATCTGGGCTTTAAGGGACAGCCAGTGTAACTCAGTGATTAAGAAGTTCTGCATAAGCCCATGCAAGTATTGTTGGGGGACACTGGGCGCATCTCTATTACCAATTTAATGCGCTGAAGGAATTTATTTTACAGCAAAAAGTTTGCCTTGCACCTATACTTGGTGCCGTGTGGTTTGTAATCAAGCACACATCTAGCACACTTGAAGCACTTTATTTCCTGGTAGAACTCGCAGGCTGTCTCCTTTACCATACCAAGGCCATCTTACCCATCTTCTCTACCCTCTCATGTTTTATCTCCAGCTGCAGAGTACTCTCTCCCCACAATCCAGCTCCTCATTGGATCCCACTGCTTTGTCATGCCCTTCCTTCAAGGCCACTAGTTTAGCCTATGATCTTCATTTCAGTCCTGCTACCACTCTTAGATGGCCACACAGACAAACACAACTTAACTAGCTACACTTAATTAACAACCACTCTTGCCCATATGCATATATCCCATCTCTTCTGAAGTTAATATTCAATATTTAATTCATATTGATGCACTAATTGATCTTAACAGGATACTCACTAGGAAACACATCGGGCAAATTCCGCGATCTCAGTTCTTCTGGTTGCACTCGTTTGACTTGTTCAACTCAGAGCAGCAATGCCAAGGAAAGTCCTATCTTGCTTGAGGAAAGCAAACATTCAATACATACATAATCTTTTGGAAGTGTAGCTGCTAAAAAAAAAAATAATCTAATAGGACTTGACCAAGAAGGTGTGAAATGCAGTTTTTTCAAATGTTTATAACTTTGCCAAGTGTGGGTGGATTTTCACAGGTGTAATAAAAAAGCATATCCATGCTATAAGCTTCTAATCCCTCCACTACACAGAGAAAACCTAAATGTTCAAAAAGAAAATGTTCCCAGACTTTTAATGTCAGCAAACCAAACTAATACTACAACGATGTTTGCTGAAAGTTTGCCAGTTCCAGCCAAATAGTAAACTGACAGTCTAAGAGTTTCAAGGATTAATACAATTTAAAAAAAAAAAAAAGCCCCAAGCTCACAGTACAAGAAACTTTTCCAAACCTTAGCCATAAACTTGAAAAAAGAAAAACTTGCAAATAATCTCAGTTAGCCTGTGTTTGCTTGAAAGCTGTATTTATGCTAAAAAGTCAAAATCAAGAAGTGTTTGACAAGATTATATTTCAAAATTGCCACAGAGCACTTTTCTATGCTTTAGATTTGTTAATCAAATTAAAAGTATAGATTTCTAATGTTGCAGGGGAGTGTTGCATTTGAAAAAAAGTTGTTAGAATTAAAACAAAAAACCAAATAGATTCCTATTAGAGAGTCAAAGAAAATCAGTCTGTTATCAGTCTGTTCAACACAACAGATTTTTTTATAAGAAAAAGTAATTTTGTATCAGTTTTTATAAATACAGCAGATCAAAACATTTTCAACCTACTGTTTGAAGAGCTTCATTGTTTATACAGATGAAGATCTAAATTTTAGGTTATATGCTCCTAAAAATTACTACCAGAATTTTTATCAAGCTATTTAATTATGTGTCTGTCAAATGCTGGTTCTCCATCAGTTAATATATTTTCCTTAAGAGTTGTGTAACACTAATCCAGTCAAAAGCAACTGATCGTTACTGTGCAAATGCTATGAAAAACTTGGAAGTATGCCACTTCCCAGGTATGCTTTCAAGACAATTATATGTTTCATAGGCAACAAGGGTAATTAGTTCCATAGCTTAAATAGAGAACACAATGTGTTAACACAAAAGGCTTTGCAATTTTTTTTTAGTTCTGAAGCAGAAAAATTACGATACATTTTAATGCCAAACACAAACCTCACCAGCTTCACCACACCATCTGGTAACCTGAAAATTACATGGTTGGCTCTAATAAAGGCTTGGGATTTCATCTAGTCTTTTTCACCAGTTGGTACACATTATCATCATATCATCAAGTTGTTTCCCCACCACCATGGGAACTAGCATCTTACTACTGTTACATTACACCTGAAATTTTCCCCATAATTATTTGCATCATAGAGCTGAGCCTTCAATTACGCAACAGGTATTCATAACAACTCAAACAAACCATAAAGGTAGTTTGCTTCATACTACCTTCTAAGGATGTTCTGCTGGACCAAAAAGTACACAACTCGAAGGCACTTAGTTACTCCCATATAGTGACTGCTAAAATTTGGAGACTGGGTAAGAACTGTAGAGCAAATGAATTTCAAGAGAGAAAGAAATAACTTCTTACAAAGGCCTTCAGGATAGGCTACAATAGTTCAATGTTTTAGAATGCCTTGCTAGACAGTGAAGAAAGGTGTTCAAAGTTCTCCGTGCCAAGGATCACATGGGCAATGTTATTTCAGAGAACAAAGGAAGTAAGTGTTAGTAAGAAAAAGCGCAGCCACACTATGGCATCAAGTAAGTTTGCAAAAACATATAGTACTTAATACAAAACTAAAGAAGAAAGGAAAGAAGAGTCATTGACGTCCAACGAGACAAATACAGCCACACCAAAGTGTAGCTTAAGCATTTTATACTTAAAAGTAGCCACAAGTTCTACAGGTGAGTGCACCAATGGGTTTTCTACAAATCCTCTGAGCTCTCCGTTGGTCAACAGTAGTTACAAAGGCTGCAGGCCCTCCTTGGCTGGATAATCCTGGATACAAATACCATGCTAATATTTCTGTAAATTGTCCTTGTTGTACAAGCTATTGCTATTTATTAATAAATCCTACTGGAGGTCATCATTTGGAAACAGGCTCTAGAAAAGGAATGGAATTCTTTAAAGCATCAAGATTTGTTGATGTACAAGTGGCAGATCAACAATGTCTTTGCTGCTTAGTGGTCCGATTAATGAAATAAATGCCTGCCATAAGTGACTCCTCCTTATATGAAGTCCACCTCACTAGCATAAGTGATGCCATGTTGCACAATCCCTGGATCAAAAGAACAAGCCCAAGCACACTAATGGAAAAAGTTGCCATTTACAGTAATGTAGTCATACTATGTCAAAGGTCAAACAGGACTACTGTGTAAATAAGACTGATTATCTTCCTGTTTTTATGTTTTCTAATTACAAATTAATGGGATTATTTACTGTACTATTAATTTCAGTATACTTTTACTGAACAAACAGCTTGCACAGATGCAAAGCAAGTCTATAGCTTTGCAAGCATCAGGCACCCTACCTGAGCAAAATTCTTCACCAAAGATGCCTTTTCCTATAAGGAGCAACAACCAAAATTCAAATAACTTTATTTTTTATATATGCAATTCCTATGACTGCTAGCCAAGCCCACAGGCCACTTCCTGCAATTTTTTTCTAGCTATTGAAAGCATAAATTTTATCTTGGTCATTACTGTACTTCCAAAGGCTCCTCTGGGTTGAATTCTCTTTTTTCTTGAAATAAATAAATAAAGCTTATGTAATTTATTTATCTGATCTTCAGTACTGCCCACATAAGAGCAAGAAATCTTAAAAATATTTCTGGAAAGAGGACACGGAAGATTTATGGAACTAATCTGGACAAGCTCAGGTCTCTGCAGACTGACAAAGTCAAGGATATGCCAAATTTAGACAAGAGACCAGAGAAAATAATTGTTAGTGAACCATTGAGAGGGTTCAGTTGAGCTTTCATGGCAAAAGATCTATTATGATCAATTACAGTGAAAACAGAAGGTATTTATGCCAAGGTTTATAACCATAACAGCAGCCGCTAGCTAGGGAGCAATTAGTTAAGTAAGGGTAAACCCAGGGCAAATGCTCTCTCTTATGTTGTCTTTTGTACAGCATTGTAAAATAACAATTTTAATGCACAAATCCAACTTCTCTGTTTATGAATTGGAGTCCAGCCTTTGCCAGCCTTTCACTCCATGTGCTGCTGATCTTATATTCACCATTACTGAGCACAGCCTGCATCGGAGGATATCTGGCTGCATTCCTAGTACATTGTACCAATAAATATTAACTCCTCTACTCCTGTAACTCCCACAAAATAACTCTGCGTGAATTGTTTATAAGTTAATATGCTTGTAACTTGCATTTGTGATAAATTAGACTTTATTCTATGAAATCCTGATATTAGACTAGAAAAATTACAGTGAAGCAGCACTCTGCCAGTTAGAACAACCAGCTAATTTAAAGTGAACTCTTGGCCTTTTGGGTTGGTTTTTTTTTTGGTGAAGAGCTACAAGATTAATGTAGCTCCCTTAACTACCTGAAAGGAGGTTGTAGTAAGGTGGGCATCAGTCTCTTCTCCCAAGTAACAGGTGATACAACAAAAGTAAACAGCCTCAAGTTGCTTGAGGGGAGGTTTAGAGTGGCTATTAGGAAAAACTTCACTGAAAGGATTAACAAGCATTGGAACAGGCTTCCCAGGAAGGTGATTGAGTTAGGCATGCAGATGCGGCACTTAGGGACATGATTTAGTGGTAGACATGGCACTGTTAGGTTAACAGTTGGACTTGATGATATTGAAGGTCTTCTCTGTCCTGGTTTGAGGTAAAACAAAACTATTTTCTGTTTTAAAGTTTTACTTTTTTAGCTGGACCTCTTCTATCTCTGAAACTAACAAACTCTGAAATTAACAGCACACTGTTCAGAAAACTGTTCACTATCACAGTAAAAAGACCTGATTACACCAAGGAATGGTGCAGCGAGGCCCTTGCTTATACTTATTGCTATAACAACCAAGGTCAGGTAATTTTGTTATTTGCCCCATTGGAGGGTCAGAAGCAGAAAAGCATAGAGGGGTCACACCTGTAGGGAGAAACAGACAGGACAGGTGATCTAAAACCAACCGGGGTATTCCATCCCACCCACATTGTGCTCAGCATAAGAGCTGAGGGATCAAAGGGTCAACCCTCTTTCTTTGATGGCCAACATCCAAGGAGGACCCTGCCTGTTCACCTGCCTTTCACCCCTATCTGAGCATTCCTGACTGGTCTCTTAGACTCCCCAGTCACAGGTGAACAACATACCTGCTATCTTAGTTGCTCTTTTTCCAATTCAATTTGATTTTTCCACAAGTCTATAAGAAATTATTCTCATCACACAAGATACCATATGAATGTCCCTTCACCGTTCTCCCTTCTTAACCCACTCTTTACCTTAGAGTCAAGTAGGCATTTGAATCTCCTCCACCTGAAAAGCGAGTGCTGAAGAAGTGTTCCAATCCCTGAATTACTATGTGAAAGAGAGAGGCAAGAGGATCACCTCTCTGTTTTAAAACAACAAAACAGTAGTCTCCGCATACCATTCGGTGTACACCAATCTGGTGGAGATCAAAAGCCTTTATTGAACAAAGGTGCTCAGATAATGAGTTGCCCAGAACTCATGAACAGTCATAATGGAAAGTTGGGACACCTCTCTTGTTGTGACTAGCCATGGAAGAAGCCTGGAGAATGAGATCTTTGTAGTTAAATTTCTGCAACTGTCACATTCCTATATAAATATCTTTACACATTATTCATGTAGCTGTTTCACTCCATTGCTCTGGAATTGCTTTATTTGTAGCATTTCATCAATAGTTGACTACAACCCAGCAGTTTGGTACTGATAGCTTGCATTTCAGCTACTAACTAGAACAAAACTTCACATGTACCTGGACTGGATCTTTAATACGATAATACAAGAAAACTTTTCCTGCTTAGATGAAGTCAAATCTGTATCACTTCAGATTAACGGGTATTGCAAACTGAGGTTACATAGTAACAAGCCAGGTATTAAATAATGCTTCTTGTAATAACCATAAAGATATTTAAGGTATTTAAAAAACATGTAGATGTGGCACTTCAGGGTATACTCTAGTGGTTGAGATTGTTGGGTTGGGTGATTTGTTTTGTGGGGTTCAGTTTCTCCTGTGGTGGGTTTTTTGGGTTAGGTTTTTTTTTGTGTGTGTTTATGGTTGGACCCAATGATCTCAGAGATCCCTTCCAACCATGAAAATTCTATGAGCCTGTGATGTCTACAAACTAAAACTGAGCTCTAGTGAGCACTGTTCCACAACATTTCTGTGAAATAAAAAAAGTTATTACAAAATTTTATTACATTCTTCAGGAAAAGGCCTGTTCTCATTGAGGATAACTGTAGATTATTCTTCAGATCCTAGTAGACAAGGACCAATCTTGCAAAACCTACATCAGAATAAAAATTCAGGACACTAATTGTGAAGACACGAAGATCATCAGTATCTCAGTAGTTCTCAGTACCTCAGACATCACTTATCTTGAGAGCACAAAGCTTCAAGGTTACATTAGCAGGTTTGGGTGCAGAGCCAGCCAACTCTAGAAATCTTTACAGACCCCAAACTAGAAGAGTGTTCCCATTTCTTTTCCTTAGTTTACAGACTTTAACAGGGATCCATCTACAGAGACATTTCACATGAAGAAGGCCTGTGAGGGAAAACGCATGGAAGTCTTCCAACTTGATCTAGAGTTCAAAGCAATTTAACATTCAGCTGAGGAGGTCTAACCCCTTCCTCTACTGCTTGGTGCTGTACCCATGTACCCTGCTTCAGCATACCAGCAACGTGTAGGATGTGCCATGCAAGCATCATGCAATTTTCAAGAAAAAAATGTGACTTAACTTGTGTTCTCGTGCATGTGTAGCCTCTAGCACCTTTTAGGTTAGCCAACAAATAAAATAAATAAAAAAAAAAACACAACAGAGTTTGCCTAACACTAACTTTCTGGAATTAACAAGTGTCGGAGTTGCACAGTCTGTGAGAAGCCCTTGAGAAGGCCTGCACCATGACTGATAAATGCCAAATGACTAATGAAACTAAACATCAAGTTTTAGGAATGTTACAAAAATAAATTTTAAAAGAACAAAGCAAACCAAACCTTCATCTAAAAAGATAAAAATAATCTAGTATTTTTCCATCTTTTCCTGTTTGTTTCCATCATAAAAATTACATTTTAAGCTTTTTGAAGGCTCAGTGACATCCCCAGCTTTACTACTGTATCAGTTTAGGACTTGGTCCAAAGGTGGCTTTGAGAAGAATAATTTACAAGTACATTGCAAGTGTTTGTCTCAGCAAAACAGATTTTTTTTCCCCCCACAGTCTCCCAAAGAATCATATTTTTGTTCATGAACAATGGTCTTCATAACGAAAGTTATGATACTTTTAAGAGGAAAGATATATACATCCCAATCCTCCTTGAAATGCAGACTGACTAGAAATCCTCCCAGACTTTCCAGAACTTCAGAATAATATGAACTCTGAGTCACAGATTCCAGTTTTGTACATATCATTGGGTACCTAAAAAAGCAAGAAGTGAAAGCAACAGCAGAAATCAAGGGGAATACTCCTGCGAAATAAAAACAAAAACAAACAAACAAACCAACCCACCAAACAACCCATCCAAAAACAGTGGCTCAAAAAATCTGTTCAGCCAGCATGAGCAGAGACAACCTCGGAGAGCTGACAGGTTGCAAAGCAGATTGCCGGCACTGTGTTTTGACTTGCTAGAGGACAGGAGTGACAATTATGACACAACAGTCTCTCTGCAAATATTGCAATCAAGGGTAAGTGACTTTAAAACAGACTTTAGCAAGCCTTGAGGTGTCGTCGAGTCAGGCAGCAAGGCAGGGATATATTCAATATATTTTGAAGTCTCAATCCTTTAAAAGTAAAATAAAATTATTTTTACAAGACATAATGAAATCTTCCCCTGACCCTCACAGAAATGGGAGCTTCTCCATAAGGATATGCTTGTCTACCTGTCAGTCTGGCAGACCAGTAATTTATTTGAAAGTCTCAGTCAAAGAATTTCATTTCACCCTCTCTATTCTACTTCTTAAGCAGTGCTTTCTCTTTCCCTCTAATTACCAAAAGTTCACAATGTTTAAAACTAGAAAAAAAGATACCACCTCATGTTTTTGCAATTGTGACAACAAAATAAAGCAGCTGGAATTAAGCTGTTGCAGCATACACATACCATTTTAATAACATGTCTTAACATGTTAGGACCCTGTTTAAATGCCACATTAATGAACAAGTCAAAAACTTATTGTGTCCACTTGATCACCCCACATATGTGGAGCTGCTGTGACAAAGTGTACAGGCTCTCACATCACAGCACTTTGAATCAGGTGAGAGCAATTGCTGCAAAGTAAGCTCATTTGCTGAAGTACCTCTGTGTTAAGTACCCGGACTGGGAAGAAGACTGGGACAGCCCAAATTTCCAAGTGAAGCCTTATGACAGTGCACACTGCAATGCCTTCAGGATCCATAGGCTCTCTTACCAGCAACTCTAAATCCATAGTCTGTGCTCCTTGTTCCCAGTTTGTTCTTCAAGCCTCAAGTGTGGCCTATGCCCTGCTCAGACAATTTTAATTGCCCAGGCTCACAGTCCTAGTGATTTATTTTCTTCACCTTGAAGAAATTTCTCTCCATCCCATTTCAGTTTGAAATATTCTCATATTCAGACACAAATTAACCTTTTTAATCAGCATTTATTCCTCATGCAAAAAACATTAAGTAAAAGCTGGTTTAAGTCATGTCATTGTAGTGTTTAAGTATTTCTACAGCCAGCTCAGGATTGTCTTCAGGATGAAAGGCAAATTAGTTACTATCTTAGAATATTTTTGTTGTCTGCATGCAGGATAAAGCCAAATTTAAAGAGGGAGGAAACAAATCCAGTGGACAGAAAGTGACAAACACAAACAAGCTGACAATAATGAGAACTCCCACAAGGCCTTAAACTCAAATAGAAAATGTGGCAATAATACGTTCTATTGTACTAGCTTATGCACCTTGATCTGTGAAATATTTACATCCAAGTTAGAGTAGCAGGAACACAGAGTTTTCACAGAAGAATCAAACGCCATTTTACAGTATCTGCCCCCTTCCCCTCACCCAGATAAATAAAATAATTAAAGTTTACTGCCTTAAATAAAAGCAGATCTTCCATAAAATACACAAAGTCAACACAGAAAGCAAATTAAGACACAATACCACTACAAAGAGATATGACAAAAGCAACAACAGATAATGCTTTCTACCCATTGCCAAAGACAGTATTTGTTTCAGACTAAAGTTTCCCACCTTTTGCTTTATTAAGACCCTTAAAAGGAACAGTAACGCCTCAGGAGGAAAGCCATGCTTATACTTGCATATTTCAGAAAGAAAAAAAAAAGCCAAATAAAATGAGCACAGAAAACAAGCCATCTGTCAAACTGCTTCTCCATGGACACAGCACTCTAATACTAATAGTAGCATCAGCTGATACAACAAAGATGCTGCAAGGGAACACAGCCCCCATTTTTTACGGTAGAAAATATCTACTTGAGCGTTGTGAACAAGCAACATGCTTATGACTCTCATGACCTCACAGGAAGCCTAGGGCTGGCTTAAAGAGAAGAAAAAAAGCTGTTTTTCTTTTCTCACCCTGTATAACAAGGCAAATGCTTTCAATAAAGGTGAAGACTGCATTAAAATTGGAAGAACACTTGAAAGGACAGCTTTGCAAAAGAAATATTAAGAAGAGAAACTGACATGGAGTACAGCACTAAATTAACACCCCGAGAGTGGCAACGACAGTACTGAGGAAGGTGGTGCTTTGCCTCGCTACATAGAGAATATTTCTTTAGATACAAAGAAAAGCTCTGGGAGTTGCAAGAAAACCAACTGGCTTCAGAATGGGCTTTTAAGGAATCCACTACAGAAAGAAGTTTTTCAATAACCCACTCAAGTAATGCAAGGTTTTTAGACAATAGTGGATAAAAAAGTATTATAGAAGGCTAAGTATTGCTTATATTGTTGAAGTACATCTAAGCTGAACCCTTTTACAACAGATAGGGCAGCTCCACATGTGAAAGCGAGTCCACCCAAGAAAAATAACAATTTAAGATCAGAGACAGTGTATGCAAGTATAAATCTGAATGTCTAGTTTATTTTTAATATAGATAGAGTATTGAAATTGATTTGATAATACAATCTGTTCTGTTAGGGTCTATTACTGATCAGTTTCAGATACTATCTCTGAGAGTGCACTACTGGTCTGATAAGCCTATCTGGTTTCTTCAGAGGGTTCATCTGTCACTTGCATAGATAACAAAGGGATTTTAAATGGAATTTTTATTGACCTAATTACTAATAAAAGTCTCTTAGTGCTGCAAATGTACATGACATTTTATAAATAACATAAGATGTGTTCCAGTCTGATGGTACTAAAAGAGATAAATAAAACTTCTTTAGAATGCATCTTTAAAAGCTGGATTATTTGTTAGTTATGTAGCAATATCTGTGCAGAAAATTCAGTCAGTCTTTCCTAGTTATTAGATCATTGCTTCAGCACAAAAACCTACAATGAAAGAAGCCATTTTATTTTGCATACATGCAATCTATTCTCTTAACTTTTATTTTTTCAAACTTCCCATTCTGGGGGAAAATAGTTTAAAGAATTTATTTAAACTGCTTTGTGAGCAGAATAAGCTCATTACTTCCATAGCATAATTTTATTCTTATGTTTTGTTTGCAAGTCTCTTTTTTAGTTCTTTATTTAAAGGATCATGAACAAGTTTCCTATTCCTAAAGGACTGAAGTAAATTCCATTTGACATATTCCACAGAAGCCTTTTATTTATCCTTAAAGTTTTATTTGCTCTAGTGTTATGAGTGCTACACAATAGTGTTGTTTGTCATCTGGCACAACTTAAAACAGAATAGTGAGATGTTATATTGCTGCTAAGGAAGATATTATTTACCTTTCCATAATTATAATGAAATACGATACACAAATTCACTGAATAGGGAAAAAAAAAAAAAAAAAACACACAAAACCAAACAAGATGAATTAGAGAGATAACAGAAATTCTATTAAAAATTTTAACAGTTTACCAGCATGCTCTATATGAGAGTAAAAATTAATTATAATAGCCAGTTTGATGTGGCTACCAAAATTCTTAGATTCACAGGAAAATTCTGAAGTTATCCCTAAAACACGCCATAAAAGTTTATGAGATTATTCCAGTTCATAGAATGAACATTACTTATTTCTCCAAGGGAAATGTTCCTAGAATACAACAGCTTCATTTTAAAATCAATATTTCACAGTCAACAACTAGACTATGTTGCACACTCATACATAAACACTGAGACACAAGTAAGTTTTGCACTTCCTTGAAAACTCTAAATTAGTACTTTCTGGTTTATAAAGTATTTACAATACAAATATCACAGCTGAATGCTCTGTGATCAAACATTCAATTTCAGTATGTCAACTGTATACACTACATCACGTTATATACAGCAGCAATTGCTGGCAGTGATTTAATTCCTAGGTGTGGATCATTTTGGGTTAGAAAGAGGACTTACAATGTTATTTGATTCAAGGACTGCAGAGGCAGCATAGGAAGGAGACTGATTCAAGAAGGGGGACTGGGAACTAGATAATCTTTGCTGCCTCCTTTTACTATTCTGTATAAACATAGAAGCTTCCAGAGGAAGTCACCTCAGATCCCATATTATGGGATGCACAGAATGCAACAGCTTGATCCTAGAACATTCCTGCCACCTACCACAAAGTTCTTTTGTATACAGTAAGTATGGGCTAATTATCAGGATGTGATCAAATGACTAAAATTATCAGTAATGGCATTTCTAGTAATGGGGACATAGATTCCAGGATACTAGTAGGCAGAATGAGAATGCATATGCAAAAGTCTGACTGATGATTTTTAGTTCAATTCTAGCGGATTACTTACTGGGCAAGTAGCACATATATATTTACACCATTGCAATTGGAAGGCAAAATAACTATTTTCAGAAAATTGTATAAATGCATGCTTTACAAAGACAAAAATCCGTAACTTAACGTTTCAAAGCCAGAGCTACCATACATCGCCTCCACAGCAGCAGCCTGGTGTCAGTGAGAAAACTAATGAGCGTACTGAGGAATCCTGTCATTCAATTCAATTTCAGCCCGTATTATATGTTCTTCACTTTGACCAGCACTGAAAAAACATTATTCTCTAAAATTTCAAGATTATAGGACTGGACAGATGTTCCTGGAGCTCCATCAATGACTTCAAAACAAACAGAACAACCTGCACTGGACAATTATCTTGAATGCACGCACCAATTCATCTCTGAAAAACATTAAGAGGGCTATAAAAGAAACACTACTGACAACACAAACATTCTAAACTATTGCTAACAGTTCGCCTCTAGAGTTTGAGAAGTCCTTTATTTAGCGCATGTTTAAAGGATACTTGGGTATGATGCAGAAACTCAGAAATACTATCATTTTAGTAATATTTAACAAGTTCTATCTTTTCATATGCACACTTATTCAGTAACAATTACTGAAACAATTCCAAATTTTCATTAAGTTTCTCCATGTAGAGTTGAATTTTGCCTTGTTTGTAATCTCTAGTTTCTGAATGTATTTCTGAATGCTTTATATTGAAAAATAGTCTTCAATAAACAGTCAAAGTTGAAAATAATCTACTTATGAAACATTGTGGTATTTTTCACCATTTAAAAATACCTGTTTGAATAGCTTATATAATTAATTCACACTTCTATTTGCAGTTTAAAGATGTCATCAAGCATTGCCTATCAAGAAATGGAGAATGTAAAAGCAACAAACGCTAGCAAGGGATACAACTGTGGCTTGAGAAACACTAAAATCTCTTAACTGTGGCAAAACAATGTTTCAAGCAGTAGATTTTTTTTTAATCACGTCTATGTAAACCACACTGAAGTAAGCAAATGCAGTGGATTAAACTGCCACACAATATTTAGGGATGTTGAAGTTTATGTCGCTCTTCAAATGCTGATGTATTGTGGGAAGAAAATAAACAGTATTTCATACCATAAGTTTCTCAGCCAAGAAGCATTATACATTCAACAAGGATAGCAATAATTTATAACATGTACTCAAGAACACACTCCATTCTTTATGAGATGTCACACAACAACAGATTTAAGAGTGAACAGGTACATTACTGAACAGGTTTTGCAGGAAGACCAATGCAATTAAGATTGGTCGGCTGTTTTATTTATTTATTTTTTATTTGTTGCATAGTAATGTCCTTAGGCCCGAGGAAGATCAGAAGACTTTCAGTCTAGACCTTCTTACAAGGTAAGAACAGTTTCCTCTGAAGAATTTTTCATCCAACTGAACAATGATGGAAAAGAACTTTTGAGGACAAGGAGTAGGGATGTTCACTTATCACAAAAAATATGTTAGAACACATTACACAAAAATGCCATGAAAAGAAATTGGATTTCTCCAAGTCTGTTATGTATCACAGTAACAAAACTCCTTCCCATTTGTAGGCAAGAATTACATATAATTAAAAATATAATGCCTTGAAATAAAAAAAGGGGGAAAAAAAATAATCAGGTCTCAGTAAAAAGGAAATTACTACAATGCAGTATTATGCTGGGAGCCCGATTCCCCTGGCATTGACTTCAGCAAGACAAATCCCTTTCCATTCAGAGCTCTAGTATGGAGAGATGGGTGTACGCATGCAAAGGAGTCTGTGTAGAGTAAATCAATCTGACAGGCAGTATCAAAGTACATATTTAAGAATTCATGGGCTTTTCATGATCGGAGTTATATAACACAGACATTTTAATTCCTCAAGTGGCTCAGAGGTGACTTGGATTTTAACTAGCTGTAGAGTTTTCTAGTCCATCCTTCCACACAAAAAAGTAATGATTTAAAGTCTTTTCACCAATCAAATCTTTACATCACATTAAAAAAGTCTATTAAAAATGTTTAAGAAGATATCATCCTGAGTTCTTCAAAATGCTTTTAGTTATATTTCACTTCTTGAAGTACAAGCTGAATACGAACACAGGCAAAAAAAAGTCTTAAACCAATGACGACTATATAACATTTTTCTTGGAAACCAAGTAATGCACAGGGTTTGAATATTACAGATTCATGATCACATTTGCCTCCAAGTTGATGGTAACACCTCCAAGCGACATACCAAAAGGTACTCATACCTTCTGCTACCTCCCCATTATAGGCCATATAAGACAATGTCCTCTTTGAATGTTCTTCTGACACCAAAAGCACCTCCAAGATGTGCAGATTCTATGCGACTACAAATCAAATTCACTTATTGGAAGAGTGCCAGAGACCTGCCTGCTTCTTTCAAGTCCCATGGAAGCTACACAGAGAGTCATTTCCCTGGCTGTGAAGCATTAGGTGAACCACAAAGGGGATCCTGACCATTCCTTGAATAAATTACAAGCCAATAAGATGTGCCTTAGGATCTCAGGTAAACAATTAAAAAGCATGTTGCAGCAGGTAGGGAATAAGAGAAACTGAAGTGGTAAACCCCCAGAACAGAATTTTTTGCAAGTATACTATTCCTGAATGGGACACATAATTAAAATCCACATAACCTACAAATCAAAGTTACAGTACTTCAGCTACAATCAGACCTTTACTTACTTGCGTGACTAGTGTCTTTTAAAAGTAATTTCCCGAATGAGATACTAGTGAAGAATTCAATATACTGCCTCTCTACACACATCCACAGATCAAAACTTCCCATTGCTTTTACTATCAGAGGGGATATTTTCTGTCTGTATTTAAAAAAGTAATGATTACAGCACTTACGGTTCCTTATTGACTTTGAACACTTTGTTACAAACAGAAGCTGAATTTTCTTACAGGCGTATCTTAAAATAATTAAACCCATAAGTATTCATAATCCAACTAGGAATAACTGATCTATAAACTACTCAACACTTTATTTCTTCTTGATGTAGATTGCCAACATCTCCTGACTACCATGGAGAAAAGAACAAAACTTTCTTTTCATGATAGACAATAACATGGAAAAGGACATTCCCCTTTAAGCAAAAAAGATGCTTCTGAGATTTTTTTTTTTGTTTCAATATTTATAGTATTTTTTAACTCAGCAGCAGAGACAACTTCTATTATCTTACCCATTCCAATTCCTCAACAGAGGAATGCTCAGATACTCTTGGTAAACTTCTACGTGCATTTAACCAAATATATATAGGTAACTACTTAAGCACTTGGTTCTACCCCAGGAGCAAAACCAACGTAATTGCACTGCAGTAAGCACCAGTGATCTCATCTGCTAGTAGTCTACAACAACAAAAAATAAGATTTTTCAATTTGCATGAAATTACATACCTTTCCAAAACACTGTGCCTCCTGGCACAAGTTCCGCATCTCTTCTCTCCTCCTCTCCCCAAAATACAAGTTAATCAATTCCACACCCTCCAGTATTAAATTCTTCCTGGAGCTCCACTGCTCACAATTTAACTCCACCGCTACCAACCTCACAAAACCTCCCTGTACAGCCTCCACTCTTTCACAGGCACCCACACCTCTTCCTCCACTGACCTCAGGATGTTTCCTTCTTGCCTACATTTATTGAGACTCTTCACCTCCTACCAACCAAGTTCCAAGAGTTCTTTATTTCCTCCAGCTTCAACACCAGAGAAATGGAGGGTCAGAAGGGCTGCATAGTGATAAAGCCAATAAAGTAATCAGCTGCTTACTCAAGTTCACTAGCACAGGGCTGACTGTTTAATTAGCTACACCTTTGTGCATTCTTGACTGCGAGAGGAAAACACCTCTGAATGGCAGCCTCCCACCCAGCAAGCGTGACAATAAACAGGCCAACCATCAGCCAGGGTGCTTGCTTTACACCCCAATTATGGTGTTAATGAAGGTACATAGGCTGGAAAGTCTTATCACTGTATTATCCCAGGCTTGCTTTTTACTGTCTCCTGATCTTTTTATATGCTAAATTCAGAAGGCTAGTTTAAAGCTAATACTGCTATTTGCAAAAATCTGTTTCTATTAAAGGGAAAACCAAGAGGTTTCCATGTCATTATGGAGGTGAACCTATAAAGTCCCTTGAAGTCCTAGACAGCGATCCACTACATGCTTTTCAGAAAAATCTGAACTCATTAGGTACTTCCTCAGTTAGTCTGAACATCTCTTGCATGCTTAAATTTAATCACTCAAGTATATCTGAATGTGATGATTTGATGCCATTGGCATTCCTATATTTCTCAATTAGCACAGTGTTTTATGCTGCCAGATATTCTCTGAGTAGCCACTCCTGGGCTACCCTGAGTGTTCCCCAAAGCAGGGCAGGCAGCCCACCCAGCCAGAGGTGAGCGTCCTACAGGAAAGCACACAGGAGGAAGTCTGGCTTCAGCCTACTGTTTTGGGCAGGCAGCACCGATAGAAAGAAGCAGACCGAGGCTTTGCTTCTTGGACCAGCTTTAGGTTTTTATACAACAATAATGCAATGTAAAACACACAAAATTTCCAGGGAGCAATGACTATGACCTTAATTCATAGAGAAGTGTAAGGCTCTGCGTAGTGATTTTCAGATTACTGACAATTAGCTCTCTTCCTTGTTTCTTTCCATGCTTTCCTTAAAAGTCCAGAGGTCCCAGTGGTTTGATAAGCATCTTTATAAAAATGCATAAGGTGGTTGCTGGCACACAACTAACGACCACTGAAAAGGACTGGGAAGACTGGATGCCAGATAAATTTCTCTATTTTCAGTGGAGGTGGCTGGCACCTGATCTGATTAAATAAGTCTCGCAAGGTGCTGAAAAACCCTATGCAGTCAAAGGAGAGTAATGAGTATTTGCATGACACAGGCTGGATCCTGTAGATTTTCAGAAGTGCCTCTGCTGAATGTGTAGGGGAAAATCCAAAATGATGGTAGGCACACTGAACTGCTCACTGTGGAATCAGGCATTCATGTTCCTTGTGAGGCAGTTGGTTATTTTAAACAGTAGACTGGATTCTGAATTGCCTTAGGGAATTAGCAGGTTCATTAATGACTCATTTAAAAAAACAAAACTTCAAAACGAACATAAAGTGTAATTATTTTGAATTATCTTTTAAGGTAAGCAAGTATCAAAATGTAAAAAAAAAAAAAAAACCAGCTACAAAGGGATTTACTGTAATAAAAAAATAGTATTTGCTTCAGGTCTGTCAGGTGCTTTTGGCAAGTGAGCTATCTAAGATGAAATCATTATACAGGATGATCAAATCACTGTATCTGCTAACTGATGAAAATCATTCAAACGTTGCATAAATTAATCATTCCTTTAGTGCTGAATGTGGCTTTTTTAATGCACCATAGGAACAAGGTTTTACTGATTAATTGTCAGAGAAGACACAAAACATTTCCTGCCTGAGACAATCTGGAAAAAACTGGAAGTCATTTTATCAAGACCTTTATATTAATGAAACAGGAAAAGGCATGCGCGTGACAAACAAAAATATCCTTTTGGCCTAGGGAAAAAAATAATGTTAAAGGACAAGTTAGATGCTATGATGCCTGGGGTTAAAAAGAAATTTCTCCTCTAAGGCTTGTAGTTGTATAACTTGCATAGTGAGGGAGAGTAACACATTTTCATGAAACATTTGTAAGCCGTTGTTGCAAGATGCTGAACGAGATGAATGGTTGAGCTGATGCATTGTGGCATTGGTTGTCGATTTTGGAGCATTGAATGACTGTTAGGCAGTTTCAGCCACTCTCCTGCTTCCAAAATGCTAAAAAAGGAGGGAGGTCTGGCTACCAAAAGGTTATGTGTACATCTGTGTGAAGAAAGAGGGGAGGATGAAGAGGAGACAGTCTGACAGGTAATCAATTGAAAACCATTATACTAATGATAAAGAAATCAGCTGATTTTATCAGCTACCCTGATTCTGCCCAGTTGCCTGGCCAGTCTGCCATTACTGATGGCCTCGTTTACTTCTGGCATCCTAGGACAGACCAGCTGGGAAGGGATCTGAGCGGGGAGGGATGGTGCAGCGGTCCTGCAGGGGAGGGTATGCCACATGCCACTGTAAGAATGGGAACCAGTACAAGGCAGAGAAAGCAACATTAATTCTGACCTTGCTGGCAGTGTGGACCAGGTGAGACTGACAGGGAGCTCTGTGTAAGCCCAACATAGCAGCTTCCCATCTGCCGGCACTGCTTCCACATTCACAGATTTTCTAGGTACCTCATGGAAGATGATGCCCTCAGAAGTCTGTGTGCTATGAAATTAATTTTATAAGCACGCATGAAAAAGTTGTAAGTTTATTTGTATTTCTGTTCCTCCTAGCCCTTTAATTTAAGCTTCTGTGCATATTTTGTTCCTCTGGGCACGGTTGGTCTCCCTTTTGTAGCCAGCTCCTTCAGCTGCTCGACAGACGCTCCAAGGGCACAAGCACATCAAATCAGCTTGCCCTGAATTTTGCTCTGCCATGGCAAGACTAAGCTACCTTATTCAAAGATAATGCCAAAATCTCTAGTGAAAGCAGTGTCTGCAGTGCTGATATGTGAATGCGGATATATGGGGTGTAGCCCCAGACGCAGCCCATCATACAACCTGGTTACAGCTCTGCAGCTCCCCACCGCACATCACACCGAGCCTTGCAGCCGCCTTCAGAGCTGCAGAGCCTGCATCTTGCAAGGTCAATGGCAAAGTTGCCTTTCACAGCAATCTGTGAACGACCAAACCCAGGCACAGCAAGAGAAAGGAGAAGGGAAAAAAAAATCTTCAGAAACCCCAGGAAAACTGGCAGAGGGGTTATTAGCAGGTATAGTAATTTATTTTCCTTCTAACTCTGTGTTTAAAATGGATTAGATTTCCAACTGATGACACTCTTTTAATCCAAATTGGCAAAATAGACCACCAGCTGTGGGAAAAGAACTTACAAGTAGAAAACATCTAAAATATTTATAATGATATTTTTATATTTAAGAACCAACAAAATAATATGAATAAAATGTAAACAGTACATGAATCCATTTACATAAAACATTCAGCTTTTGCCATATGATGCACTAAAATAAGGATAGTGTATGTTTTTCTGTCTAAAATTTATAAAACGACATTTCCCTATCATTTGTTAATACAAATTTGCTCACAGAAGCTACTAAATAATAATAGCATATTATTCAAGTATGGGTCAGATCCAGAAAGGGCTGAAGTCAAGAGGTGTGATCTAGGCCGGTTCTTGGTTTCTCCCAGCTGCTCCTTCTACAGGTCCCCATCGATCTGTGCCTTGCTCATGCCAAAAGCTGCCTGCTTGACCAGGCAGATGCTCTTCCCCCTGCGCTGCACTGGGTCCTGAGCTGAATGGGCATGCCGAAGTTCCCTAGAAGACCTGTTCAGGAATGCTCTTCAGCATTGGATTCAGGCAATATGAGAAATTTTCCAAATCACAGAGCATCACAATCTCCATTAGGGGTCACAGGACTGGAAATGTGCATGGAAATTATTTCACTAGCTGAGAAAAAACTCTGTTAGCCTCTAATCTATGCAAGAGAACCTTCTCCTGGGACAAAGATGACTTTGGACTGAACTTTCTCCTTAGCCTGAAGTGAATGAAAGCCACATTTGCCAAGAGACCATTTGCACTGGCAGGCTGCAGGCCAGGAGAAATATCCTTGTGCTGCTGCAAGATAGGCATTGTGTAAGCAGGAAACGAAGTGTTGTGGGGACACGGGAAGCTAAGGCGTGGAGGAACAGGCCCTACTTAAGTAATTAGGGAAATCTAGAATGGATGGTCTTGATCTGTGGTGCCCAGTCTTAGGACAGTTACTATATTTAAACCAGCGACTATCTCAGGTGAAATGCCTGTGTCTACACGGGTCACCATTGGATGCTCGGACACCAAGCCACAGAGTCAGGTTCTGTTTTGCTCCCTCAATTCAGTCCCATTCCTTGCTACTCCTTGTTAGGTTTGTTGAGCACCCACCTGCACCAGCCTGGCATGTGATGGTTGAAGTTCTCACCTGGGAGACACATAAGTGAATGGAAGCTGCAGAAGGCAGCTATCCGACTTCCCTGGAGGGGTACCCCCACTTATGGTAGCCTATAAAAGGCACATACTGTCATGCTACTTCTGCCTCCTTGCACAGCAGTAGGTCCTGCTTAGTTGTTCAAGAAAAAAAAAATATCTGGAAGTGGTTAGTACAGGCAGAGGACGCCAAACTCTGCTCTCTCCATGGATGGAGGCATCCCATTAGCAGATCAAATGACAGAGATTAGCTCTTGCCATGAAGTAGGAGTTCAAATACTCTTGTACTCTCTCTCTAACAGCCAACCTGTGGTGACCTCTCATTGAGCATTAGGTATTCAGGTTCCCTCTTTGAGTTTCTAGTTTTCCTCATTCAGTTTTCCGGAGCTTAGGCACCCAGTTCTCACTGCAGAATTTTCAGTAAGTTATTACGTCTACAGCAGCCACTGAGATACCAGCTTGCAGATGTGCCTTTTACAAGCCTTAGCCCTAACTCTACTCAGTAACAACTTTCTGAAATATATAAAGTTCCCATCAAACTGTTTTAATGTGGTTATGCTCTTCATGTAAATAAAATACTTTCCTGTTCCTTTCCTCTATGGAACAAATTAAATTTTTTTTAATTATCTCATTACAACATCTGTTCAGCAGAGTCAAGTCCAATACAGTTCTGAGGTCAGTTCCTGCAGCCTGAGAAAACAGAAAATGTTATTATCCTAATTTAGCAGTGATAAAGCGCTGAGGCCAGCAGTTCATGTTCAGAATTCCCTGACGTGCTCAAAATTCTTTGATTTTGGATAGTTCCAGAGCCAAGAAAAAATGTCATTCTGTAGAGGAGAATTCAAATAGTGTGGAAATAATTTGGCTTTGGAGGACTCATGCTAATGTGAAGGCAACTGAGGGGCTTAATGCAGGATTAGTTACATCTACAACCTTAAGATATCATTTAGGTTCTTAACTTGCACATAGTTATGTATATGCTGAACTTTAATTACACAACTGTTAAAAGAACCACACAAACAACATGCCAGAATTCTGGTAACACTCAATACTAAAAAATTGTTAATGATATGAGAACAAAGCTATACATTCATGAGCACCATCTACTGGCATAATCCCTATTAGCTCATAATTCGCATCTAAGCAAACATCTCTCACAGAACCACAGAATAGCTGAGGTTGGAAGGTACTTCTGGAGGTCATCTTGTCTAACTTCTTTGCTCAAGTGAGGCCACCTAGAGCAGATTTTCCAGGACTAAGTCCAGATGGCTTCTGAATATCTCCAAGGATGAGAGATCTCTCAAAAGATATTTTAAGAGGATCTCTCAAAAGAACATGTGTATTGCAAGATCAATGCACCCTGTGGTTTATTTCTTTGTTTACAGTTAAATATATATATACGCACATATATGCATACACAATGACAAATTTCAAGTTGAGTGTATGGTTAGAAAACAGTACTGTGTCCTTTTCCTCAGCTCCTTTACACTAACTAAATAAAAGCACTAGAAGAGATTCAGATCAAGAGTAAGGATCTAGATTTAGGTATCTACATATAACCTGGGCTCTGCCTAAAAGTTTTCCAGTAACAGTTGGGATGTTTTTGAATGTTGTTCCTGTGCTCTCAAGAGCACAGGATCTCCATCAGCCTGTGTTCTACCATCTTCCTCTCCTGGCTGCGCTTTGCCACAGACTGTATTACAGCACATACGGCACTATAGGTATACGTGAAGGTAAATTTTTGGTTACTCAAGACAGGACTTCAATACATGAAGAAGAATTTCTCTTTAATAAGATTAGAAACTGCAAAAGCACTAGTTTTAAACTTCAATAAACATCTCCATAGGCTGGAACGTTCCTGCCTCCAAAAAAAAAAAAAAAAAAAAAAAAAATTACTCATAAACACCACTTAAAACAAGTTTTCAATGTGAAATCAATGTACAGCAAAAAAATTAGATCCATTAAAGCCAATGGTGAATTTTCCTTGGACCTAAACAATGCTACAGGGGGGTGAGGTGGGGTGGGATGTCAAAGTGTTTCAAGTCCCACATTATAAGCTTCCATTGAGATTTTATGCCATATTGAGATTCTATGAAACTGACCAAAGCCTACCCAGAAGACATTATTCTGAAGTCCTAACATTCTGAAAATAATCGTCGTGTTTGAATGTTGAAGGGCATTAGCACATACAATTATAATGTTGACTGACCACTCAGCAGTATGCCTTGGCAATCAACTGTACTTTTGACCCGTGCTACCTTCACTTACTACAGGCAGAATAACTTCACTGACCCCACAGCAGTTGCGCTGAAACAATTATAGGCACTTTTTGGCATACGTGGTTATCTAAAACATTTTTTTTCTTGTGTTTATAAAAGCTAGTACATCAACAAAATCAGAACTGTGCACTGTTTAAAATACTGGACTAACATACGTTCACAATTCCTTGCCTTTCTATATATAATTTTAAGATGCTAAAATTCCTATAACTTCACCAAACTACAGCATGGGTGCATCTGAAGTATTCAAAGATACTTTTATCCTGTACCCAAACCCCCACCAATTTCAACTAGCGTATGAGTATGTACTCACTAAGGTTCCTACTGCTTTACATGGAACTTCATTGCTTCATTAAAACAGTCTGGTTAATCCATCCATGTTTTTATAAATCCTTTGATCAAAGAAATCATTACTGCATAATAAATAACACCATTGTAACCTAATTTCTGATCAAAATTCTCAACAACATACAAATCAAATATGGCTAAAGGGATTGCAAGTTATGAGAAACTTGTGTGAAAGACATTTAGCCATCTCTCAAGTCCTCAATTTTCTACAACTTTTTAATTAATTTTATTTTCAGTGCCTTGTGTTGCACTGTAACAAATGACAAAGCAAGTTGAGGACAATCTAAAAATGAATACAGACTTTCCTCTGTGTTTGAAAACTCTTTGTGGAAAGACAAATTATCCTTTCCTGGAAATCTGCTATTCGTTTGCCTAAAAGCAGAATGTTAATTTAAAATAATATCCTGCCAAGAAGAAAACACATCTAAGAAAAAATAGATTTGCAAGTTTAATTAATGCCTGATTATAATGGGTTCTTAAAAATCAAGATTAAGCATATATCTGAGGCTTTCTGTGCAATTAGAATTTAGAAACTTATCATAATTTTTTATACATATGCAAACTGCCTTTGACAAAGGTTTTGCTTTATTTTTTCGCTGCGGAAAACCATGAGGGTTCTTTTTCTTTGTTTATTTTAAATCTGCAGTAGCAACTATACTGTTCCCAAGGATGCCATCTTAACAGCGGACGAGGCATTGTTCTTCCCATAAGAGCGTAAGCACCACAATGGATGCGATACTGCATGAGCAAGTGTGCACAAAAGATAGTGCAAAAGCCTGATGGCTCTTCTTATCTGAAAGTCAAGAAACTGAACAAAGATTAAGTTGCCAAAGAGAAGAGCCGTTCATCATTTCCAGGCAACTTTAAGCTTTGATTCGTATATTTATACAGTTCATTACTTTTTCACGAGAAGCAAAATGTTCTTGTTCTGTAGCTGAATCAAGCTTTTGAGAATTTAGCACTCTATGTATTAATCATTGCATTCTCTTCATTTTTAAAAGAGAATATGTAATACAAAGGAAGACAACAAGTTTTATTCTCCAAGAAAAAGCAACAGCTCAGCTTCACAACATTAACTTTGACAAATATTCATGAAACCATAACTTACAGGGTCCAAAAAAGGAAATAGCTCATATTTAAATAAATTCATTTTCACAACTATTCTCATTAATCTCTTCTCATGCAGGCTCATTTTTTAAACATAAAAGAATTCCTTGCCTCCATTTCCTATGCTATTTTAGCTTCATGCTTTCTCAGAACAGCTGTGCCCAACTTTGTATTTATGCAAATATTTTTTTCACACTATTTTCCAGCTACTCTTCTGTTAGTTTACAGAAATGTATGCTGTTAGATGTAGAGGGTGCACTTTTCAAATGAATTTGGGAGTCAGGATCTTGTTTTTCATTGAATTGCTATTGCAGATGTGATTTCACCTTCTTAGATCTCTTCAAAACCAGTTGTTTTACAAAACAAGAGCAAACCTGTCCTTCTGTACAATATCACTTAATCGACAAGTTATTAATTTTAACTTCTGATGGATTTAATATAATCATCAGAATTTACTTATTATAAAACTTATTCTACAACATAATGTGATTTGTGATAAATGAAATGGAATCTTATGTCAAAGTCTAGAAATCATAGAATCATAGAATGGTTAGAGTTGGAAGGGACCTTAAAGATCATCAAGTTCCAACCCCCCTGCCATGGGCAGGGACACCTCTCACTAGAGCAGGTTGCTCAAAGCCCCATCCAACCTGGCCTTAAACACTTCCAGGGATGGGGCATCAGACCTGCTAGGTAGGTTTCTATTTCTGCGTATGCCACTGCTTTACTGCACTCTTTCCTTGCATTCTTTGTGGGTCAATTTGCTCAACTGCAATATAAATATTAAAAATGTAATTATAAAATATGCTTTCTTTAAATTTTTTGGGTAAAATCTTAATCACCCAGACAGAATAATGCAGGCTATCATTCTGCAGATGTTTAAACTGAGCTAACGTTACACAATATTTCAAGAATATTTCTCTTTTTCAAAATGAATTCTTCGTGTTTCCTTCCCTTTGCAAAGTATTTTATGGTCCTTCAAAACCACTTAGCCTAGGGAGAAATAAGGATATTTTTCTTTGTACAAAATCTATGGATCTGACCGTGAATAAGGTCCTTCTCCTAGCAGCATATGCAAATGTGAAAATCTATAAAATTAATCTTGCCTTGCAGAGGTTGGAGAAAATCTGAGCTCCTAGAAAACACATCAGGACAATAAGAAAACTGTCCAATGTGACACAATCACATAATCAGAGCTTGGATGAGGTTGGCAGGTACCTTTGGAGACCATCTCATCTAACCCCCTGCTCAGAGAAGAGTGACAGAGCAGGTTGCTCAGGGCTGTGTCCAGGTGAGCTTTCCATATCTCCAGGGATGAATACTCCATGACCTCTCTGGGCAACCTGTACCTTAACAATAAAAGTGGATTTTCTGATGTTTAAATGTAATTTCCTGTATTTCAGTGTGTGCCCATTGCCTCTTGTCCTGCTCTGGGCACGACTGGGAAGAGTCTTGGCTCTGTCATCTCTACACACCCCCTTCATGCAGTGCTAAGATCCACTTCACTCTTCTCCAGGCTAAACAGTCCCAGCTCTCTCAGTCTCTCCTCACACAAAGATGCTCCAAGCACTTCTGTGTTTCAGTGGCCCTTCCCAGGACTTGCTGTAGTCAGTCCGTGTCCTTCGTGAACTGGGCAGCCCAGCTCTGGACACGGTATGTGCCAATGTAAAGTACTTCTCAAAAAGCAGACCTTCTCAAGTGGCTCAAAATAGTACGGTTCTACCTTCATTTATCCTCTTCAAATGAATTTTCATTAAAAGCTTTATCTTTTACCACCCTTTTTCAGATGAAACACCTTGTAAAAATCAATGAGTGTTTAAGGTGTGGATCAATGGTATAATATGGCATTTAATCTTTATGTGAGAACAAACTGCTCTAATTGGCTACTCATTTAGTCTTAGGACCTCTTCCTGGCAGCCTTGGTTAATGCAGACTCTCTGTCCTTCATATTTGTACAGTATATTCTCTGACTTTTTGAACAGCTTTTTTCTCTGCTGCCTCCTCAGCTTTGCTTGTTACATGTAATTCAACACTTCAAGGCAATAATGAAAAATATTATTGTGGGTTTAATATTTAACATCTTATCTTAAAATTGTTCAATACGGAAAATTCAGATGGAGTCAACGGGCATTGTGGGATCAGACTGACAGCAGGCTACTTAAACTTGTGGTAAGAAAAATATTGCTAGGAAAGGATTTAGATAAGAAAGCTAAAAAATATTTAGCTTGAAATGTAAAAAAGAATGTAACAGCCAAAGACCCTCTAAAAATCCCTAACCACATTTTCAGCACTGATGCTAAACCCAGTAGAGAAAGGAACACAAGTTTCAATCAGTTTAGACCACACGTTTCTTACATTAACTTTTATTGTGCTCTGTGCTCCTCATATATAATACCATGTTGGTTCCACAGAAAATTAACCAATTATTTTTTTTTTTCATGTAAACATTATCCTCACTAAATAAAACTTCATTTATCTACGAATCTAGTGGTGAAAAAAACCAAAACAGTATTAAGAACAGTTTACATTTATTTGAAGAATCTTAGGAAAATCATACACATTTCAAAAAGTACTGCTAACTGAAAATCAAAGGCCAGATGGTTTTATTTCTAACTGGTACAGAAAGGATAATGAGGCCACAAAACAAGCAGAAGATCCTAAATAAAACTGGAGAGACAGCAAGTCCCAGTTCCACAAGACCATGGGAATTCTTCAGGCAGATGGTGATCTGTGTATCATCTCAAGGTAGAGAAATAGTATGAGTTCAGTTGCACAAAGGCTGCTGCTCTCTTATCTAAAGTGTATCTCCAGCATAGCCCAAGGGGATGGATAGGTAAGTACTTCCCATGGATTAAATCAGTAGTTCTCCGATAGAACTGATTATAAATCCTCTTGCAGCAAACTGGAAATGTATTAAAAGTTATTTATTGCAATTATGGATGGACCTATACATATTAAGTACCCTGGATACATATAGGAAAAAAGATTAAAACCAATGACTTTACAATCATATTAACTATATGATAGGAAATAATTAGTGGAAACGACAAATCCTTGTGAAAAGAGTACAGCAGGAGAAAGTTATGATTAGCTTCCTAAGCAGCTAATAGATTCTAGCAGCTGCCTAACTCTGTGAATGCATGGTAGCACGCTGGGAAATCCTGAGGACAACACAGTGGCTAGGCAGACATTTGTCAATGAAACAGTGCCTGCAGTAAAAGTTCCTCAATTTATTTCTTTTCTTCCCTCAGGCAGTGGAGTTTTGGGTGTGCAGCAAAGGGATCCTTAACAGGTCTCTGATCGAATCAGCAGTGTTTTCCTTAATGAAGAACAGGTGCTGCAAGTTACCTTCTGTGAAGAGTGCCAGAATATTGGACAAACACTGGGCATATGTTTCATAAATAAGCAACAGGCATATAGCAAACATATTTGCAATATGCTGTACTCACGAGGTAGTGAGGATATCATGCCATTTCATGATAAAAGTGTTTTGACAGGGCAGGAAAATAAAAGTATTAAAAATCTAGGTTTCAAAATAAAAAGAAATCAGATATGACATAACAGAAAGTGTTATACAGTTTGGGAATTGATGTAGGATGCAGTAGGAACTTCTGTAAAAATGACACCTCCAAATCTCAGGATCCACATGATGCAGTTATAAACAGCAAGTTTGTGTGAATTTGGGTTTCAAGTGTTACTACATACCCAGCAGAAAATTCAAAATAATTATGAGCATCCTAGGGCTGGGCTGTTTAAATTTGTTTACTTTTAAAGTCTTCCTGTTATTATCAATTTCCAGAAAGACAGCTACAGCAGACTATGAAACAGTTGGATAGATTCTTCTTCACCTCTGTTCTCGACACCAAGCATCTTTGTTGAAAGCATGTGTGAGCAATACTGAAAATGTTTATCTCAGTTCTCCATAACACATAGAAGTGTACAAAGATGAACTACAAAAAATACTTTTTAAAATATTATTTCCAGTTTCTATTTCTGGAAACCTGTTTAGCTGGAGATTGCAGCAAAAAGCGATATAAAATCATGCAGTAATTGGAATCCACTTTTTAAGCTAGGATTAAGACAGGAAGAGCCAGGAAAAAATAGAATTGGCTTGTGATGTACAGCTGGTCACAGAACATGATCAACTGACCCACGTTAGCTCTAAACCTCTGATCACTGTTAGTATAAATTTCATTACTGACTCGTCTCAAGCATTTTTCCTAAGATGTAAAGCATCTATTTGGACAATGTATCTTCTTTTAAATCTCCTAGTGAAGTTGTCTATGCCCTTTTAAGCAAACTATGGTCCTGCCCACACTTTTCCTCCTGTAACCAGCAAGGTGAAGGAGTCAGAGAACCACAACTGCCTCTTATGATGGGCACTGCTGTAGACCCGCACAGTAACAAGATGACACCTTGTTAGTTGGAGAATAACAAGTGAAGCAGGAAACTGTTTACAGCAAGAAGTATGCATCCATATACAACCACTAAGTAAGCAGAGAGTGAATGGCAAAGTCAACAGTCTGAACGTCAATGGGACACAGTCATAAAGTGTTTCAAGTGTTGAATGGCACGAGAGCAAGAGTGGAAAATAGCAGAATAGGATTGTCAGGCAACCAGATCGGACAGGGTCAAAGGATCAGGAGTAAGTAAAATAAGCTGAATCACTCAGCAGCTCTGACCCAGGAGAGTCAGGAAGATGTGTAAGAGCAGCACAGACAGATCAATGTGTGTCTGCTCAACCAAATGAAAGACGCGTTGGGGCAGAAGTAAAAAGCAGCACACACTAAAAGTAGGACAAACCACAAAGGACTATTAGGCCACCAACCTGAAATGGGAGATGAAGACCTCATTCCTAGAGCAGGCTATTTACTATGGTCACACAAAATCAGTTTATTTTCACAAACAGCACAATAACTGAAATGATTGCTAACAGAGAAGAAGTAGTAACCTGTGCGAAAGCTGACAGTGGAATCTCAGGCTAAGAAATCAGAAGAGCTGTGAAAATACAGTACAATATCCCAGTGTCATACTGAATGAAAACAGAGTTCGTGGAAACTGCAGCCTCTCTGTAAGCAGCATCCCTTCAATAAACAGTTTGCCCTTGCAGTCACCGAAAGTGCTCATGTTGCCATCAAGCATGCTCACAGGGAAGGTCTTACATAGCCCAGCTACAACTTCCTTGGGTTTAAAAACAGTAAAGACAAACAAAACTCCATCTATAGTAATATTTTTTTTCCATATGACGAATAGCATGAAGGAAGGCAAATTCAACAGTAATACTGATGTCAAAGAAAACATCGTATTTGCTGATACCCTTATTTCTGAATCCAGGCTGAAGTAACAGCTTTAATTAAAATTATTAAAACCTCAAATTAGGGTTGTGGTGTTGCATAAATGAACACCACAACTACAGTTACTAGACAGTTGCCAGTATTTAAAAGCATCTGAGAATTTTTTTTCCTTGTGAGAGAATTAGTCTACTACACTACACACAGCTAAAATCCAAACCACTCATAGAGTAGCACATCCTTAAAACCTGTTACAACAGATCTCAATATTTAAATTATCACTTGCAGTGTTGAGCAATTAAAACTGCCATGTATTTCCATTTCAGCTGCCTGTGAGTCAAAAGAGCACCATCACTTGGCATACTGCATCTGCCAAAATGAATGTAAATCTCTATTCAGGCTGGGTACGTCTCCACTACACAACTCCTCCTCAGGAGAGGAGGATTTCCTCACCTACACCTTTCTGTGCTCCTTGAGTCTTTCAGGTATTTTTCAGTTGCCTTCTTATTATCCAATATTTCTCCATTACCCAGTGCAGAGTTATCACCACTGCAGTCTCGCTGCGGTTCTCTTCAATATATCGGTACAGACAGGTATTAGCTTTGTGCCTGGCTCACAGAAGAATTGATGAGATCCTGGCATCAGCGTTGTTTTGGAATGAACTCCAACTGACTCAGCTGAAGGCAGGATTTTGCCTAAGGTGTCTAAATGGCTCCAAATTTATTAAGTTCTTATAGTTAAAA
Source organism: Thinocorus orbignyianus (assembly GCA_013400375.1). NCBI lineage: Eukaryota > Metazoa > Chordata > Aves > Ciconiiformes > Thinocoridae > Thinocorus > Thinocorus orbignyianus. Next base: position 167,641 of record VXBW01001476.1, read on the forward strand.
AAATCATCTGGAAAAAGTGGATCAGAATGCCCTTAAATAAGTCACTGAGAATAATCTTGTTTACTATTTACAAAGGAACCACTGAGAGCTGCTCAAGAGCTGTGCTAACTAATAAATACTTCCAATGCCTTTGTGAGAGAGATCATTATCTCCATTCATTTCAGCACTGGAGAACCGAAACATAAGCTAAGTGACAGCAAGCAGTGGTAAAGAATGATTCAAAGAAGACCTCATGGATAGGCAGGTCTAGAAGACTAGATATACAAAGCATTAATGTTAAATATGCCCTATGTTACTTTTAAGGTCTTTGTTTTCCATAAATTGAATGAAGAATTTCTGGCTGTAAACTGCTGCCTGAGGTAAAGAATGCTTTGATTAGCACAACGATAGCAGCAAGGTCCTGAGACTGAATATTCTGCCCACTGCTTTCTAAACTGTGCTCTCCCAGCCATCAAGATCCCCCCAGTTCTGTGATAACTGGATAGCAGCTGAGCCGTGCAAGGGTATTTCCTGTGCAATGCTCAGAGTACAGATGGAGAAACCAAGAGGGCTGGCAACCGTCTGCAAGCTCTAAAATTTTGAAACTCATTGATCATGCCAGGAAGTTGCATAAAGACAGTCTATATTCATAAATTACTATTGGTTTAAGTTGGAAGTCTTTATTTTGCTTACTGGTCATTTCAGCAATATCCAAAATCGTGGGAGTAATAACAGGGTAAGTTCTCTACTTGCGGTGCAATTCTATTACAATAATGGCAATAAAGTATTTGGCTCAAATACCTATTTTATGATTTATCATAATCATTTCTGAGCTCTTGTGAATTATTTTTTTTTCATACCAACCTCTGAAAAATCAGGAGTGTGTAATACAAGGTAGAAAAATCTGGTATTTTTAAATGAAAATACATGATTTTAATATGTAAGGAGTCTTTGTGGACTTACAGTAAATCTTCCATAGTGGAAAAGAAACAGAGCTCTCAAAAACACGCATGTAAAGTACCAAAGTGCCAACAAACAAATGAAATAAGCCACAGACATGTCTTCCTCAGAGATGACTCCTTTTTTGCCTATGCAGCTCATGCACTATGCTTCAGGAAATATTGATAGTATGAAAGAAATTTTGAGGGGTGTGTGTGTTTGTTTTAGCACGATTTTAAAAATTTACTCCAAACACCTCAGTTATAGAACATCATTAAACCAGGGGACTGTTCCCTTCTGTCTATGCTCTGGTTCAACTCTGACAAGACAAACATCCAAGCTTTAAAATTTATTATTTTCTATTGCTTCGAAGAAAGAAAAAATAAAGAATGAAAGAAGACAAAACTAATAGCACAGTGTATGATGCAGCACAGTAAGTAAACAGTGTTAAATGTCATTAGCATTCTGGAAATATTTGTGGCCTCTTGTATTCATAAAAAATGAGTCTATGTAAGCAATATTTCCTCTCCAAAACAATACCAACAGTGTTTGATTTAGCAGGGAAATGTCCACTAATGTGACATTAAAGTGACATTAAACTTCTTTTAAAATCAAGATTGATGTCCAAAACTTGTAGTTCAATACCACAAGCATATTCCTCCCTTACACAACAAATAAAATAAATTTCTGATGATTCCAGGGAAAACTGTTGATCATCTAGAATGTTTACTCCACAATTTCAAAGCATGTCTGAAGGTCATACTGTTGTTCACTGCCATAGATTTCAATAAATCAGCTCAAATATCATTAACAGAAAGCCAGGCACAGAGTCAGAGCAACAGATGCACTATAAATTCTTAGAGGACCAATACAAAAAGAATTTACAATGCAAAGGAAAGGTAAAGAGCAGGATTACCCGGGGGACAATAAGAATCTAATAAATGAAGGAATAAATAGTGTTTATTGGCAAAGGTGTAAGACTGAAGATCTTAAGCAAAAAGTGATTATTCAGAAACAACTGGGAAAATAGGAGATGGTGTAAATCTTTAGTGAATAGAGGAGTTTATTTTGTGGCAGGATATAACATATAAAAACAGAGTGAGAGAAGAAGCATTTGGTACATGCAGAGGAACTAAGAAATGAATTGAAAGAAAGAATATGACAAGGGCATGGTGAGGGTCATAAGTGGCACAGTTGGCATGAAGAGAGAAGGGAAAAAATGAGTGGAAATAGAGACAAGAGAAGAAGAAAACAAATATTTTAATAAAACTCAGAAAGTTCATTAGAAATTTTTTGCCTTGCAAAACTTTTCCCAGATTGCAAGGTTTCATTTTCATCAGATTTTTCAACGAAAAATATTAACATTTTGTCACAGAAAACAGAGTTTTCCCTTATATAGCATTTCCCCACAATTTTCTGATGGTCCTTATGGAAAACTGTTGCCTCATGATAGATCTGTTCTACTATCTTGTTGACAGATATGTACACGTATAAATTTCAAGTTAGCTTAGGTACTAGTGACCGCTGTGGGAATGTGTGATTCAGTGCAGGTTATCAAACCTATCTGAAATACTGTGTGTCACGATGGCTCCATGCATCAAGGTCTGCATTGTCACAAATATCCATACTGATTTTGGATTTACTTCTGTAGACAAGTCAGGCTCTACACTGTGACTACATTTTGGGTTGATCACTTGAGTGAATTGCTCCAGGTTTCTGAGATCGAAAAGCTGCACCATTTCTTTGCATCCTCCTGACTGATCTGAACTCCTCCTTTGCAGGCTTCGTCAGGAGGTTTTCAATCGTTAGGACCATCAGGACTACTGAATAAGAGGCGCTAGTGAAACAAGAAAAGTTTGAGCTACCAGATTTTGCAGATATGAAGAAAGCAAAAGGACAAGCCAGGGGATGAGTCCACCAGGGTGAAGTCAAGAACCTGAAGGATCTGAGGCTGAGCTTAGGGAAACAAAGCTACCAAGCAGGGATGAAGGAAGTGGAAAGCTCTTTCCAGATCTTGCAAATATTGTCTTTAAAGATGTTCCTAATAAATCCTTTACAAAAGGATAAAAAATATTCATATCAACTGGGATTTATCAAACGTATTAAACTCATTTAAAAAATAATCAGTAGATGGGAATGGTTTTCCGCCAAGCTCCTCTACTGGAACAGCTAATGAATAACCTACTGCATTACAAATCTCTCATTCTCCGCAATGTTTTACATCAGGAATCACTGTTAATAAAGTGGGAAGAAAAAACATCTATTTTCTGAGAAGCTGCTATCAGAGCTGAATTACTTAGTATAATTTAAATGTTAAAAACAAAAACCAAAACCACCAACAACAAAAAAAAACAGAAAAGGACTTTAAAATAAAGGAATCTGAACTAAATGTCTCCAGCCCGAGACAACAATTAATCTCAAGAGATTACATGCTGTCAGTCTCTTGAAATCTTCTCCAGACTGCTTTTACTCTGCACGGAGTAGCATAAAAAGCAGGAAATTGAGACCTCTGTTTTCTGCGATGAATAGATGTAGGCAAAATACAGTGCCACCTACAGCATTCACTAACTTCAACATTCCAATGAAACAGCCCAACCGATTACTCTGTAGGTAGAGGACTAAATTGTCATGCTTGACTCTAGCAGCTTTTAGTTGACCAGTGATATAAAGTAAATACAAAACTCCCCTAATAATCCCATGATGATTCTCCAAACTCCACAATTCATTAGCAATTACTTTTATTATTATTTGTTTGGTATAGGCATAGAGTAAGCTAATAAAAAAGTCACCTGCTCTCTTGTTCTCTCTTAAAAGGATTTTTCAGTGCAGCACACCCATAGGTAGGAGACCACGTGGAGACTATGCAATACTTCAATATTGAGAAACCTATTGACTAGAGCTAATTCAAAACAGCCGTTAATTTCAGTACCTCGCTAGTATGGGATCAAGAGCACAGAGAACTGAAGACTAAGCCCAGAACTGAAGATCGAGCCTGAAAATGGCAAACATTACTACTGTGAATTTTCTGAATCCAAAGAAATTCCCATAATAAGCCTGTATAATACTGACTACACCTCTAGTAACTACAACCGGAGAACGTTTTCAGGTATTAGCAATACGACCCGAGGTCATTCATAAGATCTAGAGGACTGCTTTGGAAACAGAAATTTAGCAGCCAGGCTTGTTTAGCAATTCAAACAGTGTGAAATAGCCAGAAGGTGTGATTTCTTTAGATTAATAAAGAATAACCCAAAGGACTCTGAAGTCAAAGCACAACTAAAGAACCAGTCAAAGCTTCAGCACTTCATCTCATCAGACTTTTGACAGTATGTCCTGAGAGAGTCTATTTTATCTTCAAAGTGACACAGACTCTAAGTTCTGTTCATTAAACCAGGAACCTGGTGCGGAACCAACTGTAGTTACATTTTACCAATACTGAAATCAATTTTAAATACTGACAGGATCATACTGACCCTCAAAGGGCACAACACCTTTCAAGGTTTTTTTGTTTGGTTTTGGGTTTGGGGTTTTTTGTTGGTTTTGTTTTTGTTTTTATTTTGCTTTCTATCAGAGGGGACATTTCCGAATAACTAAAACTCTGTGTGCCAAAGCTCTACTGTAATTCCCCCAACTTAAATAAGCTCTGAACCCAGAGAGTTACTTCCCTCCCATACATGGTTTACTTACAACTACAGGTAAAACAATGGCAAAGGAGCATTTTGCCCAAAAAAGTCCTCATGAAAATCATGCCATATCCCAGTTCTGCAACTGTGTTTTCATCCCCTATCAGTCTGTGAATGCTTTCTCCCTCATTTTATACCCTGTATCTCCCTCTCTCAATATTGGGGTTGCAGGATGCGTCCTAGTGACGGTGGAGAATGTTGTCACAGAAAAATGCCCCAATATTAGTTTCCTACCTGGCTGGTACATAGTGGAATCATTGCAAAGCAAAGCATGTTCCACTTCTGGTACAGAGGCTTTTATCCCATGCTTGTCAGTAAATAAAGTACAAATTAACAACAGGTACTGACTCATAAATTCTAATTTAATGTTGTAGCATCCCCGAGAACCCGATTCAAGACTTTTTTTAACAACCCTGGCCTTGGTTCAGTAATATAATTAAACAAATTAAAGCTTTAATGCTTAAAAGTTTAAGCCAGAATCAGTAAGAGTATCCACACATAAAACTATGCACATCTGTAACTTGTCAAAACACAGTCTTTGCAAGGGAGAAATAAGGGCCTTTGCAGAAGTTGCAGATGCCCTATACTTCAGAATAGGAGATCTGCATTATTCAAAACTCAACATTCAGCAGCATCCTGCAGTCCTTATAGAGCACAAGCCTTAAATATTTCTATGAAAATGAAGCATTTATCGCTTTCAACTGTGGCATATAATTAATCAAAAATGAACTGAGAATCATGCTTTCCTAAATTTTGGACAGTGAATGAAGTGTTGATTCACATCACTCATTATATTTGTTTGTCTGAGAGATGCTTGGTATGAGAGAAGGAATGTTCTTCTTTAGCTGTTTTCTAAAATGCCTATTAAGGGAATATTCCATGTATAAAATAGAGGCATCAGAATTACATCAATAATTGTAGAAAATATATCTTCATCTCCTTCACTTTATCATTTCAACTGCCTTTAATAATTTGATTATTTATATTTTTCCACTATGCTTTCTTTTCACATCACACCGATAACCACCATCATAAATAATTCAGCTTATTTTATCAGATTTGTCCAAAAGCCATGTCCTCTGTCTTTGTCAATTCAGAGACACCTGGGTTTCTTCCCTTGGGAAAGCCAGTATGACCTTCTGGGGCTCTGCCCTTCATCCAAGGGCAATGAGAAATGCCATCCCAGGACCACCTCTGGCTACTGCCCTGGTGAGTGAGCAGCAGTAAATAAGCACCAACGTGCTGGGGACATGGTTATTGCCTTATGTTCTGTCATTTAAACTCATTCTACATAACACAAACTTTTAAGTCCTACTCTTTCCTTTTGTTTTAGACGAGCTGTCCACCTATCCCAGAAAATTCAGTTCCTAATCCGCACAAAAAAGAACAAGGGATGAGGAGTAAAGCATCACGCCACAGAAGACTACCCTAAAAATGCCATATAGATTGTCTCCTTTTAATGAATAATGAATCACAAGAACAAGTCTATTTGGAAATTCTCCAGCAGGTCATTCCTGTACCCTCAGTGACAATACTACTGGGATAAGAAGTTACAGCCAACAATGTCATGGAGATCAAAACAGTCTTAAATAATGTTGACTTCTGTACTTTCAGCTCAGACATCAGCTTCTGAATGAATTGGCACTGAGCAAGAAATAGACTTGTTTCAGGATACTGTGACTTTTGTGGGCAAGCAACTTCTGCAATAAGACCTCAAGTAACACTGCTATAGACAAATTCTGCATTAGATACCTCAAAACCCTGAGACCACAACAAAAATCATAATCCTTTAAAGGAACAGCCCTTGTTCTTACCATCTGTGACATAGCAATGAATGTACCTCCTACAACGTGTTTCATACAGGACAAGCAACAAATCTGAGGAGTTAGCAACAACTTTAGGGTAGCATTAAAATTTATGCAATTATGCCAAATCTTAAAAGATGATCCGACCATTTTCTTGCTTGTATAATTCTTCCATGGGAATCTTTAAAAAAATTGCATCTCTTCTAGGCTTCAATAAACAAGACCCTCCTGCAGTCCTCCTTTTCCTCACCTGGCATCCAAAGAGCTTCTTATCCCATGTCAAATGATTTGAACCATCAATATACATTTTTTATGAAACAAGCAGTTGAGTCCTACCTAACGTGGCTAAGACTATGAGTGTATCACTTCAGTAATGAGAAGCAGGGAACACTCTGAGAAACACAAGATGTTTTGTACACCACCTATTCAGACCCTCTCCACCACAGTGCCCAGGCTGCGCTGCAAGGGGTGAACTCTCAAGGTCCGCAGGATGAGTACTGGGGCTGCAGCCCTAAAAATGGATAAAGATTAAATCACTCATCCTTTGGTGTTACTGTGACATCCACTGAACAGTTACTTGGACTGGTGTTTTTTTAAAGTGGTTTTGTTTAGGATCTATAACATCACCTTTTTCTATCCAAATATCTGTCTTTGACTTGCTGGTATGTCTGATACACGTATTGGCCTGCTGTGAACTAAAGAAGATGGGAATTTATATGAAGTAGGCTGAAAATTTTGCTGGCAAAATAACAGTAGGAATTTAAACTACAAAGTTTTTCCCCTTATATATCATCTCAACATCTCATGACCAATGGAAAATTTCTCAGCCTTAAATTAATGGGTTTAAATTTCTTCCTTTAGCATAAAAAGCCTTTAAAGTCTGTGAGCTTTTTCTCCCTTCACTGTCAGAGGTTAGATAATAAGTAGAGATCTAAATAAGGCCATCCCTATCTTTTAGCCAGATAATGCCTTTTAAAGCTTGTGTGGCATAAAGAACACTGGCAATGGAGATGCATTACATTAAATCATGCATTGACAACATACAGAATACATTTGAAGATAATGAATCCTATCTTAAGATCCTATAGAGTAGCTGTGCTTTCACATCCTTCTCTATTTAGACAACATTGTTCCGTGCCATCAAAATAAATAAATTTCCTCACATACATGAATTATGTATTAAACTTCTTAGCCTGATTTGCACATAAAGAAAGAAAATTATGGTTGAAGCCAACAATGTAAATTGCCTTTTTTTGAGGTTTTATGCTAAGCTCTAGAGATTTATCACTTGAAAAGTGGATCTTTTGGTCATATTTATTGACCCTAACTTTCTTTTAAGAGTTTTTGCCTCTTAGTAAATTGAGCAGCAACATAAAATGGTAAAGTTCCTTCTCTTTGTCCTTATTTTGTATAATGATAGCTATCTTTTTCTTGTGCTCTGGTGAGGTAAAGAAATATTTATCTGTTCTGATTATTGATTGTTGAATAAAAATTGAAACCTGGTGCTGGAAATCTACTAGTGTGCTTTATTTTACATATATTTTACAATCTATACAGATAATGTAAACAGAAGGGAGAAGGAACAAGTTTCATCTGTATTTAAAGGATTCTCCATGTACAGTGTCACTGCACAGAGAAAAGGTAATGGTCTCATTGCTTCTGTGCTCTTTTCCCACATCACCTGGAGAGATCAAATGAAGATGACTAAAGTGAAAGAAGATGGAAACAAGGATTTGAAGATAATTTTTTTCTTGCCTAAAACTTCCCAAAAATTCCAACAAAACTTTTCAAACAGTTATATGCGCAAATCTTTTTGCAGTGTTGGAGTCACAGCTCCTGTATTTTAAATGGCTTAAGTATGCAAACAAACTGAAGCCCAGTGCTGGCCATGGGGGCCAAGCAGCTGTGGTGACACACCTCTAGACCTTGAATAATTTTCCCATCTGCAGTGGCAAGAGCTCTACAGTCTCTTAGGAGCAACTTGGACAAAACCTACTGACAAGAACCTCTCCTTCCATTCCCTTGCTTCATCACCATTTACACTCTTTCTTATCTTTCTTGTCCTTCCACTGATATTTAATCACACAAAGCCAACTGAGGCTGCATTGTATTATGACTCCATTATTTTATTTAAATTCTCAACTGTATGTATTCTGGTGGTATCAGCTGACATTGCATTGTCCCAACTAATTATTCATCTTTTACATATCATTATTCATTGTCTCTATTGCCTGTACATTTTGCTACTCGATCACAAAAGGATCATTCTGGGAGGACCAAACCAAATCTGAAGTCCATGTTCTGCTTTCACAATCCAGTCAATCTTAACAAGTCTTGGGCTGGATTTGTGTAAAATCTAGTGTTTCACCATTTCTCCTAGTCATTGGGTAAACTCCTGGGTTACAGCTTTTTGAGCTCCAATAAGAAAAGGACAATTTATTCACAATGTGCTCATAAAACACAAAGTTCTGCTTTCCACCAAGTTATCCTTATTAAGATGCAATAATTGGGATCAATTTATTGACTTTTTTTGGATACTGGCCTAGGTCTCTGGCAATTTCTATATCCCTTTACGCAGACGTTGTTGCAAAGATGTAACTCAGTCATCTGAACATTTAATTTTTTCCATCAATGTATTACGTTATTTTTAAAAATACTGGACAGTTGCAACTCATGAACTATGGGGGTTTTCTGAACTCCCTATGGATTCACAAAGGTAATTAAGAGACACTGCAGGGCACTAGATATTTAAATCCAATGTAAAAAATAGAAAAGCTTATTCCAAAAAGCTTCTACCCTTCAAGGGTGAATATTACACATCAGCTTTTCAAAACACAGACATATGTTTACCACACTCTTAGTATTTCTGCCTTGTTTGTTCTTACTTTAATATTAAAATAAGAGGAGTGTGAAAATTCTTTACTTTGAATAGAGGTCACTGAGCTGAAAAGGTTGAGCCATAGAGTACAAGATGAGACAGACACAATCTAGTTGGCCAGAGTCCATTGCTACATTCTGATGATGCTGTATTTCTTCACATAGATTTAAATGATGTGTAAAACTTATAATGGCGACAACTTCAAAATTCCCTCAAGTCAATGAAGGTCTTTTAGGTTAGAAATCGAAATATCTATTGTTAAATTAGAAAATAAAGTACATATTTAAGCAGCCTTTAAAAATCATTTTCAGTACTGCAAATTATTCTCGTTATTGAGTTTCATAAAATAAAAGATGAAAGCAAATAGAATTTAAAAGTTTTTAATTGTAAATAATTTCTATCTTTTTCACAAACAGGTCATGCTTTCAAATTTCATTTTCCAAATAAAATTATTATTATTTGTTCAAAATGCAAAATGAAACTGTTTTTAATTTATGTGTCATATCTTGTATGTAACAAGATACTACATCAGGTCAGGTTAAATCCAATAATGTAAGGTAAGTATCAAAAATAAAAAAGAATTATGTCACTGATGGCTGTCTGCAATTATATTCTGTACCATATGCCCCATTTTCTAAGTGTTCCAAATAGTCTTTCGCAGAAAATTTAAGAGTAAATTTGTATTTCTCTGCACAAATCCTCCAAAACCAAGGCAGCAGTTTACCAGTTCATTTCTTACATACAATCAAGCATGTCTAGCAAAGTATTAATAGTGAAAACTCCGCAAATTCAGAGTAGTCTGACAGTTTTTCAGTGTTACAGTAGGAAAGCATCAGATCTTCAGTCAGGCTTTTCATGGGGCTTTGAATCTGAGAAACCAAAGTGTCAAAAATAACTACTACAAAGGTTTTATATACCTTAAGTACACAGAACCAGAATTCCCTTAATGTAAACTCAGATCACCACTTCGGCAACTGAAGATCTCATGTAACTTACAAACAAGAATAGTAAATTCTAGATTGCTGAAGAAAAACACTGTTAAAGCTAAATTAAACAAGAAGTCAATGCAGAGAGCAATTTTGCTATAAATGGGCACAATCTGGAAAAAGCATTTTTGGAATTTGATTTTTTTACATGGGAACAAATTGAGAGCAGGATATTAAATGTCAAAAAGACCATAAAGCACACCTTCCTACCCATATGCTTTTTTTGGGTTGTAAGAAATTTCTGTGCATTGTGTATTCTTCCCACTGCTGTGCACTGCACTGTAATATGACCATTACTTTTTCTTTATGCTAGTGAGCCCTATATTTCTGTGCTTTTAAAGCTCTGTGGCTTGTGAAGTACTTTGAGCTGAAATGTATTATATTAATGCAATCATCATTCTTATAATGACGGACGTTCTCAGAGTACTTCCTTTTATCTAGATTAACACAGTAAGACAGCCAGATTGAGGTCAGTAATGATAGAAATATCATTTTTGGATTTATTAGGCACCAGCCAATGCCAGTATGCAATACCGAACTAAAGTGGGCCTTGACAAAACTTCCACTCTTCTTCTTGCACTAGAGTCCCCATGCACCTTGGAGGACTCCTTCAACACTTCCCTCAGGAACCCTGTGCATGCCCCTGCATTTGGGGGATGTAGAGCATAGAAAGTCACAGGCTTTCAACATACTGATTGCACTAGTAACATAACTTCTTCCTGCTCTTTCCTGCTCTGTTTTGTTTTGTTTTTTTTTTTTTATAAAACAATAAAGATAAATGGAAGCTCCCTTTCATTTCCATGAAGTCTCAAAGGCAAAAGAACCACAAGCCCATAGACCTGACTCTCACACTTTTATCAAATTCCACAGAGTGGTGGGGTGAATTGGTGAAACTGGTTTATTCCTGTCCGTTGCAGAACTGGTTTCATCAGCTTCCATCTCCTGATGTGCTTAAGGCCAAGGAGCAAGGATAACCAAGAAACTTCACACCGTTCAAAATTTTCATTAGAAATTGAAAATGCGTGTTTTCCAAGCTCAGAATAGATTCTACAGAGCAATGCAAGAATGAACTCTTTTCTCTGTCATATAACTAACTAATGAAATGAAGCCTAAACAACCACATTGCTCATCCAACTATCCATCAAGCATTTTCAAATACCTTCCAGCCTACCAGTTAATTTTAATCAAATGCAAAGGAGGGGAAATGTCTTTAATATACTATATTTCTGAAAGGCTTGTTCACACACAATAGAAAGCATAATCCATATTAACACCACGTTCTCAAAGGTTACTCAACTATTTTCTTTAACAACAAAAATAAAGGGGAGAAAGTTGTTAGGAACACCTGAACTACAAAGAAAATATTTTTAACTGAAATTTCCATTTTATTAAACATGGAATAATTGAAATATAGGAGAAACATGCATGGTACACCAGGCTTTGAAAGTTCTCTCACTCTTTCAAGGATTGTTTTTGCTTTTTGTCTACCCTCAATCAGACAAACCTGAACTCTTCTGTCAAAGGAATATTTAGAAGAACTAGGAAGATGATCACAGAATCACAGAATGGTTTAGGTTGGAAGGGAACTTAAAGATCATCGAGTTCCAACCCCCCTACCATGGGGGACACATCCCACTAGAGCAGGTTGCTCAAAGCCCCATCCAGCCTGGCCTTGAACACTTCCAGGGATGGGGCATCCACATCCTCTCTGGGCAACCTGTTCTAGTGCCTCGCCACCCTCACAGGAAAGAAGTAATATGTAATCTAAATTTCCACATACTGAGTGGGTTTAGCCTCTGTAAATTACTGGCTATGGTCACTGACTAATGGAGGGAGCAATGATTCACCAATTTCCTTCACTCAGTAACCATTAGATAAAGTTAGGCAAGGACAAGGATCTTCAGATCTGGGAATGCACTGAGGCAACAGAAGAAAAGATTATGGTGTTTCTGATACCACCCTAAGTCCAGATGTGGCTTACAACCTGCCTGCTGAACCATCCTGTTCTTGTAAACTGTCAACAAGATTCAATCAATAACTAATAGTAAAATTAAGAGAAGAGAGAATCTACACTACAGGTGGGGAAGACAGAAATACATGTATGAGTTCATATGAAAATAATGCTATTAATTTGAAATTAATAGGTCTTAGACTAAGTGCATGAAACTGATGTGCTTTACTTCCATGCAAGTAGAAAATTTCCACAGGGATGTGGGGCAATTAATACCTACCTACGCACACTTCAAGCTCTGAAAACTCAAGGCTGAAACATGATTAGATATTGGTGGTACTTTTCTGTAAAAAGGAAACAGAACAGAACAAAACAAAGCAAACACACACCAAAAAAAACCAACCCCAAGACTATCAGCCTTAAAAAATAAAAATAAAAAAGCAAGCTAAGAAAAACCCTTGAAACAAAATGTGGTGTGCAAAGGCTATTCCAGTCTGTCAGTTCCTAATCCCAAGACAGGAGGACCTCTGTATGCATTGGCAAACTCAAGTGCTGTTATTGTTGAACTGTTTGACAGTACAACACAGGGAACAATTCCTGCAGGCTACTTGCAAAGAAGTAAGTGCCCTCATACCTGGAGGGCTTTTGTCAGAGCTTAATGAACTGCAGAAGTAGAAAAATAAAGGGAGACATTTAATTCCATTCTTTTTGTCGTAATTCCTATATTTTTCACTCTTATAATCTCATTTTCTTGAGGAATTTAACTGTATTTTCTGTTTTAACTATTCTCTTTACGTCCTCAGTTTATGTAGTAAGGGTCTGCTGAGGCCGAAGTCCAAAGGAGACAATCACTCTATGTGTCTTTCTATTCTAATTCAGGCAGGTTGTCTCCACTCATTATTTCCTTGGGTATATGCATATAAGCCAGAAAAAAAGGGTGAAAATGGGGAAAAGAGCAGAATTCTGACACACCTTCCTTTATTTGTACCCAAAACCTGAGTTTTAGCTTATCTGTTTAACTTTTCTCATCTCATCTCAGTTCACCAGTAGCAGCTGAACTTCATAAAGACAGTGAGGACATGGATGGTACTTTGTGTATGTGCATTCACTGCAGGTTCTGCCATCTCCTTGAATTCTCTAGATGAATTTCCCTGGAGGAAAGAAAAACCCAACTAATTCCTGCCCTTTTTGGTACAATTTTCCCTTATATCTCTGTGTCTTTCTGTTGAGCCTAGGAAGAAGGACTGATGAATGAAGAATCGGAGCTGAGGCTAGGCACGTAACACCACAGCTGAGTTCTGCAAACGATGGTGGGAATGGGATAAGACACTGTTCAGGCACTGCACGTGCTGCTTTGGAGATAAGCCATCAGTGACAGATGAGGGCACTGGGAAGATCCACAGTATCTTTGTGTCTGTGTGGTACCTTTGTTCAGCACTGCTGCTGCAGTGAGGACATGGCTACTGCAGCAACTGCTGTGGCAAAAGAGGGTGACAGAATGGCTAACCCTGGTCAGAAGAAAACTCATGAAACTATTTCTGGAATTTTTGTAGCTATGGGGTTTACAATAACACGTATGTATTATAAAATTCATTGTGAACTGACAATGTCATAGATGCAATAGTGAAATTCTGTCTTGCAGACAAAGCCTCCGAGGCAAGCAGTCAAATTAGTGATCACCATAAAGAACAGACACCAGAAAAAACTAGTAAGGGTTCTGCTGGTCTGAAGAGTTCTGGGGAAAGGTGTCAAAGGAAAGGAGCCCCAGCCTGCAGAGTCTTGAGGGCATGACAGACTTGTGGAGCTTCATGTTCCCTGAGAGAATTTTGATGAAGATAAAGTATGGTGTTCAGAGCAGCAGGCTGAACTGCAAGCTGCTATTGCAAGGTCTTCGCTTCCAGTCCTGGTAATAAAACAAACTGAAAAGTTTCCCCCAGTCTTAGAGGAAGGGAAACTGATTGCTCAGTCAAGGCTGGTTGCTTTCTGTTGTTGCTGTTTTTCTGTGATTTTTTTCTTTTTTCCTTTGCCACTGCAGAACTCCCAAAGGCATAAAAACTCATGGGAGACTCAGCTGCAGGTTTAGGTTAATTTTTAATACCTGGTGAAGGCATGTCTGGTGTAGATGACAAGAAATGTCAAGAACTTCTGCTGCTTGTGATGCAAAGAGCTAAGTCCATGTTACCAATTTTTTTTATAGATAGAACGACTTCTGCCAGAGGCTCTCTAACAACAAAACCTGAAAACATGTGAAGAAACACTATCAGTAGTTTCTGCTCTCTCTTCTAGTCTGTGAAAAGGCATTAGATGCAATGTTAGCCTCAGTAGTGGCATTCTTCAGTATGTGAAATGCAGTCTGCTTTCTAGTCCTGCCAACAGAAGCAATAGGTGCAATGCATCTCTTCTTGATATATTTTATAAAGAATAAATTGAAGTGAATTATGAAAGTGACCATAATCAGATAATTTTCCTGTTCACTCACAGAAATATTTGTCTCATGGGGGAAAGCTTGTATTAAACTATCCTTTATCCTCTTGCTTTTCTTTAAAAATACATTCCTTTTTTTATTCAGTTTTACACTTTGTTTTTTACGTGCTTTCATTAATTTACAGAACTTACTTGTGCTAGGCATCCTCTTAAAATATTGCTTCACTGAGCTCCTGATATGTTAAATGGTGCAATTTATCATTGTCAAGCATGCGGAATTTTGGACATACTATCTCAAATGTAATCTCCATTTTTACATGATTCTTCCTTTAATAAGAATCTATAATCTTTTTGCCCATAAAAAAAAAACAACAACCCCACAGTTCAAGAAAAATATTTCAGAGATTATTTTGCTCTGTGATGTGGCTCAGCAAAGCTTCTGAGGAGACAAATTGCTTTGCCCATTGCAGGTATAGTTCCAACTCCTTAGGAATCGAAGGAAAATTCAGGGAACCAATCCAAAAACTGAGCATTTTCTCTTAAAGTCCCTGACGAGACCTATACAGCTGCAAACAAGCGGTCACATAGACTGGCTCCTGCCTGTTAACTCCTGGATGTCTTGGGACCATTCGGGATTTTATGCTCCAGCCAGATCCGGCCACATGCTCTGTGTCTACTGGACAGGCTGGTCAGCTGGAAGGAAGTCCTGGGTAGACCCAGAGCCTCAGATGCTGCTTCAACAGCTGCTGCCTAAACCCCAACATACAGGAGTTGCAGAAATATAGGGGGACCAGGCAGGAGTCTGAGATACTCTGACACACAGAACCTGCACAGGCTGCTGTATATGTCTGTGTTTACTCCTAAGTGAAAAGCTTGTATCATTCAAATGCTAACCCACACTGCCACAGTGAAGCAGGTACATAAACGATGAACAAAATTATAAAGCTGTATGATTTCCACAAAAAACCTCCAACATTTTCTGATTCCTCTGGGCTGTACATTAGCATATAGAAGTATAATTCTATTAAAAATATGTATTCTGTTCCTAAATTCAGACGGGCTTTGTGACTCCCTCTGGCATGGAGTTCCAAAGCCAAAGATCTACTGCAGACAATATCCAAGCCCTCCTCCTACTCTGTCTGGACTGACTCAACCCCATTGTAACACAGCATCTCTCCCAAGTGCCTGCAGCACATTGATAAAAGTTGGTTTGAGCTACAATGGCAGTTTTTTACTGGCGTGACTGAAGGTGTGGGCAGATGTAATTCGTCTGACATTTCTACTATAGGGCTGATGGTACCTTCAAGTGCAGCAGCTATTTGCTACATAATCATGAGTCAGCTCTCATTGACTCGGTGAGTACAGATCATCGTTTTCTCAGAAACAAATCATCTTCTTTCAACAGCTGCAGAATTCTCACAGTAGCCTCTGACCTAAAAAGGTGTATTTGTCCCAATCTTCCCATGCTAGAGTGCACATGGCAATGATGAACAGGATATATATTTCTTTCCAACAGACTTTTCAAACTACGTTAATTACTATCCATAAAAAGGACTAAAGTAGCAATTAACTAAATAATGCATGTTGCTCATCAAAAAAATATAAGTTTTCTAAAAGCAACCCAGAGACTTTTTCACCACTTATTTCATCGTCCTGCAGGTTATTCATCCATCAATCAAGAAATCATCATGTACTACCTCAGACAAATAAGCTTCCTGTTAAGAGTCAGAGAACTATCTTACAGTGATATCTGACCACTCACGTACGGCTCAGTATTACTCTGCTAAATGACTTACGGTGTGTTGTGCTGGAAGCTAAGGGTGCTCAGCACCTTGAGAACATTGCTCAGCTGGGTCAAACCTTTCTAATTTTCTACTAAAGTAACAATAGTGGTCAGTGTCCCTTCTGGTTTTGTTAACATTACAGACGTGTCACCAGATTTGAAGCTGAAATCACTGAGTTTTATTAAGAATGTTTGGAAACAGCCTGATGAAAGGAAGCTCTTCTTCTCCATCTCTTGCAGGAGTAATGCATCTAATAACAATTCTTATAATAAATACAAATTAAAGAGCCTTACATTGCTAGTTTATAGATGTGACATTTTGAATTAATACAGGCACTAAAGATAAGGTACAATTACTGGTATTGAATTGCTGAGGCACCATAGCCTGTTTCCACCACTTCAGAAATCGGTTCAGTGCTTACAGTCATGTCAACAATTGAATATTCATACTGTAGATGACAAAGCACTAGGAAAACACAAAATTTAGCTGAAGTATGAGGGGATTGTGGCATGCTGTACACAGACATTAATCATGAATAACAAGACTAGCAACATCAAAAAGGAAAGGATGCTCGGCATAGAGTAGCTCTTTTTCAAGCTTTACCGATGACTCCTGTGGGCAAAGATGTGATGCATCACAGCCTGAAAGCTACTGAGTCCGCCACTCTGATTTTATACAGATTCTAAAGGACACTGCTGAATAACAGGAGAAAGGCAAAAATGGCTCTGCTCCATATTGTCCACTCTCTCAATGGGGCAACTGAAACCCAAAGGCTCAACACCAGCACCTGAATGTTCATCCTGACTCTGGCAACACTGCCTGTCCTCATTTCATGTCTGGTGAAACCTCTTCCATGAATAGCAGCACAGAGAGTGCGTGATTCCCTTCGTGGCTAATATCACTCCCTCAAGAGCTATATTTAGGGACTTACTGGAAGAAATGGTGATCTATTGTGGCAGCAGCTTTGATACAGCCCTTACCCTTATGCGGCAGAGAAGCTGAGTGTTTTGGGTTGTGTTTAGAGAGCATGGAAGGATGGACAGGCATTCAGTCTGAAACAGTCATTTAAATTCTTGACTGTATGGGGCTCCTCAAGGGACCCAGCTAAGGTATAAATGATTCCCTCTTTAAATCCAATTGCAAATACAGTCTAGGCAGGAGGTAAGTGCTTATCTCCTCGTAACAGGAATCCAGGAAGCTTTCAGGCTAGGAAAGGAGATGCTTACTTAGTTGTGCTGTCCTGGAAAATAAATTTGCTGGATCGCTGTCTGACTTGGTGGGGTTTTAGTCTCTAAGGATTTTAGTTCACTGGATTTTACTTTGAGTCCCAGCATTTGAACCCCAGCCAGTTATTAGGGTTCAGGAAATCAAATCCCCTGAAATTCTGAAGGGGTAACCTCAATCAAATTAAGACTCAGTAAACTTGGCATGAGTTTTTTAATTTAACCTTACAGTTCAGACAAGGCCATTTATGTTTATTAATTATAATTCAATTTCTAAACGAGTGAAGATCTAGCTAATCACACCCAGCACACACAAAAAGTATTTCTGATAGTATGATTCTGTTTCATATTCTGCAATTCTTATCCTATACCAATCTATAGTTCTGTATTATTATTCTAAGGACAGAAACCAGCCTTCCAGCAAATCTTTCTCATTTCATATAGCAATCTGTTCTTCTGTTGCAAAATAATTACATTTACAACTTCTCCCACGGAACAAGAAAAGTTCCAGCATTACAAATACATCAAGTTCCATTGCTCAGATTAAAAAAAAAAAAAAAAAATTCTGTGCAGGGAGTTTTACACAACTATGAGTTAAAGAACTATGCCTTTTATATAATAAATTTAATTCTGCTCCTTCATGAAAAAGAAAAAGAATAAAGGAACATACACCAGACGGTAAGAAATTTCGTAGCTCAAAAGCAGTCAAACATCAAGTGCACAAGAAGGCACTGCCTCCATATGGAAAGGCATTAAGGCTTCCTGAAAGGCTGTCTTCTCCATTTAATTCTGAAAGGCCATGAAACACACACTAATGCAAGTAACATTCTTGTTCAAGTTCAAGGCACACAAAAACATTGCATACAGACATCGACACTTAACCAATACAACTATGATCAGGCTAGTTACAGGCCAGATCTACTTCTTGATTCCAGTAACAGAATTTGTAATGGGTTAAAAAAAACCCCAACACCTCAGAATGTAACATAAATACATTTAATGCGGGCTCTGTGATTATATAAATGCACTGGTATATACAGCAAAGAAAATACCAAAGGGGAAAAAAAAAAAAGCCATTTATCTTTTTCAGTGTTCAGGTCTGCTCTCCCTGGAGAAAAGTCTCAGTAGCTCCCTGGTATTTGTTTAAAGTCACTGAATTAGTAATGGGAATTGCCATACTCACTAACCAGCCTTTCAAAGAGGAGAATATATTAGAGCACATATTTAGTGCTGAGAAAATTGACTCAATACAGTGACACACAACTCCCTGCCCCCTCTCCAGGGTCTCTGTTTTGGGCATGAGTACCCTGGGCAAGCTGCGGAACTGGGTCCTCTGGAGCAGAGGCTGGTGGGGCTCTGCTGGTCAGGGCTGAGACCCACGGTTTTTCTGTAGCAGCACAGGAGGCCCCGAGGGATTTGGGGAACCGAAGGGAGCCAGGGCACCACGACACTTGGAGTGACTGAAGGTTACGAATTCTCTTCTTTGAGAGAAGAAGAGATGGAGGTAGGATTCTCCGGTCCCCACGAGACAACTAGCAGCAGTGACTCGGCTGCAAGCTAGAAAATGTTAAGCACAGAAAGAGACACAGAGCCATAACTATTAGCATGATAACGCAAAATACCTGAGAAGATCTAAAGTTCTTCCTATCCTGTAAGCAGAGCAAAAGCTCCTTCCATCCCTATTCCAAGTATTTCCAGGACACCTGCGGTGTCAAGTCTTTTGGTACCAGCACAAACATCCACCCCATTGCATACATATGGACAGCACGAGTCTGCAAATACCAAAGATGTGATCTCAGGAGGTGTTAAGTCTTGTCCCATGGAGAGCAAAGGCGGTTGAAGGCTCTTACCACCTGACAGCATCAGGGTCACTGTGTAGCAAGACAGAAGTTTTGTCTCCCAGCATATCCTAGGTAAGATCTCCCACAGAGCCTTAACTTTGGACAGCTTCTCCTTTTTGGCACCAATGAAGTGTCTTCTCTAGCACTCTTTATGGATGTGTTTCAAAAGTAAATATAACACAATACCTGAGGCAGCTCCCATTTCATGCTGTGCCTTGAGGCTGCCTCTGGTTGGCTTAGTTGGAGCATCTAAAAGAAGGGAAAAGCTTTCTCACTTTTAAGCATTTTGATTTATAGATTCTGATTAAGATTCTATTATAGTTCATAAACTTCTTACAAACTAGAGGTTTAAATTCCTGGCCCCATAATTTCTCATGGTTGCAGACAAACTACCTTGTGTGGAAATTTCCAGACACAGAATATTTGACCAGCAAATTATCAGAACTATTAAGTAAATTATCTGAACCATATTTTGGTTCTTTCCAAAGGGTACTTACAAACCCAGGGAAAAACAGGATTGCTGAGTAAAATGAGATTGTAGGAATTTTAACCTACAATTTAGTTTTTGGTTTGCAGGTACCAGTGTTCAGGACTGTGGGTTTTTTTTCCCTTTTCTGCCCTTTTGAGTCTAGATGTTCATTAGAAAAATCAGTTGGAAAGAACAGACATTAGCTCTGTAAAATATCGCTGTCCTTATACTTAGGTCCTGGATTTTCATAGTAATTATCTTGTACAAATTTGGCCAGAATTTTTTCCTTCTCTTCTGAAAAAATCTACTGGTTTCATACTATAGCCACACTACACTAAGATCTCAGAGTTGACCCTCTACCAATTTTTTCTGTAAGTACATTTTTATAATAATCTGTGAAAAACAAGTAAGTGTTTAGACATGCCTACTTTTAAGAAGACATTAATAAGGAAGGCTCCACATAAACATTCAAGAGTTATTAATAGTCTGTCCTCAAAACTCCCTTTGTCAAATACAAGAGTCCTACTACCCACTCTCTACTGATAAAACAATTTAATAAATCCAAGTGAACCAGCCATGGAAACCCTATTTAAGTGCACAGCCTCCTGAGATCTCACAGGCATCTTACTTTACACCAGGAAACTAAAACAGCATCTAGAGGTCTGTAGTCTGCACACATCTAAAGTCACCAACATGCTGCCTCAGCAGAATTAGCTTGTGCCTATGCTGATAATAATTCAGACTCATGCTTACATCCCTCACAGGCGTCTAATTTGTTACCTTCCTCTAAGGTTACCTATTATGCCCCAAAGGCACCATGATCAGTCCAGTTGCAAAACAGAGTCATTTTCTTTCAAAGGAAGAAAAGACTTGGCCACTACCCATCTTTAATATATAGGCAAGTATTAAATATTTAACATAAAGTAATGTTTAAGGCATTCAACCAGAAACTGGAAGACTTGGGTCTAAATGAACATCTTGGGAACATTCAGTTGACATCTGACCCCCATCCCAGCTGAATCTCTTTAGGCTCCATTTTGGCCCTATGCACCTCAGGGTTATTCTCAAAATTTAAAGACTTGTGACTGTAAACTGCATATTGAATCCCCAGAGAGAATTCACAACTCACTTCTCCCTCCTGGGTCATCAGAGGGGTTCATTTTTTCCCTCCAGACATACGAACCATGCACTACTGCAACAGGATGGCTCAATGTTTTCTTCAGCACTCAAAGCACAGGAGAGGCCGTGCTCTGCATGACCTTGCCAAACTGACCTTGCCTTAAGAATTTTGACACAGAAAAGGTGTCAAAACCTACCATCTATGTAATTCCCTCAAATTTCTAGGTACTACCTCTATGGAAACCCAACAGAACCCGATCTAACAACCTCCCAAGGACCCTAGGGGAGAGACGCAAGTCACAATTGCCCACTTGCGTCTACGTTACTGACACTGTGTTCTGTGTCTCAGTACTACATCAATGAGGGAAGACTCTCAGGATGCCCAGATGCTCCACAAGTCAGCATGCTCTACCCAGCTCTCTCAGCATCTCTCTGTTCCACAGGTATAACCATGCTATCCACCAAGAAGGGCTCGGTTTGTCGGTGCCCCCCTGCCTTCCCACTGATCTTGCTGCATTACCACGCTATGACAGGTGAATAGTGGCAAGGTAAAAGCAGGAGGGAGCTAAAGGCTCCAAGGAGGGCCAAGCAAATGGAAAAATGCAGTCATCAGTGTTGCAGCGACAGGCACTGGGTTTATTTTAAGGGCTTCTAAACTCTTACGTTGTCAGCAGATCTGTCAGGCTTTCAAGGTCGTTGCTGTGCTGACTGTAATTCCCCACTGAAGATGTGCAAAGCCAAGAGACACAGTAATGAGCAAGGGTCCAAATGTGATATACTTTCAACGCAACTGGAGGATATACATGATCATTATAATGATAAGGGATATAATCTCATCACACGCCCAGGCTACAGAAATCTCCACGATGAGGTACAAACTCCACAGGTAAAACTGTGTACTTCTCACACACATTCAGAGCTCCAGCATGTAGTTCCTGGGACACATGGTACCTTGCTCCTGCCACAGAACAGAAACTCCCCCTGTGTGAGTAGAAGTACTCGCCTTCGTCACTTGCAAAGCTATCTATTTTCTGATGCCACATGTAACAGGTATGATCCTCTCCAGTGACTGTGGTGCTCAGGAGTTTTCAAAGAGTCATCAGCTTCTGCTGAACAACAGTGCCTGTGAGATGGGCTTGATGCAAATATATGCAAAGACAATGGGTATCCCTTATAAATCATAATGGGGCTGTCTGGGGATGAGGAGCTCCAGTCCTTGCCCAGCAGCAACCCTGGACACAGCCCTAGTAACGCAGTACCTGCGAACAAGGATGATCTGCAAAATCTGTCTACCACCAAGATCCCTCTATGCCAGCATTGTGCACCAGCTTTATTTTGCAACTTCAGGCTCACGTCTTTTTCCAGTCCTTCCAAACTCCTGTTTGGGACTTTTAAACAGTTCTTCCACTGTTTTTTCACATTACTCTTTCTGATACAGCCAGATACAGACTATCGCTCTCTGCAGAAGACTTGGAGGCAACAGCCTGTTGGGCAGCAGCTTTGTTAGGGGTTAATCAATGCCAAATTTCCCTATGTCTGCTCATCCAAAGCATTTATTTTTTTTAATGTAGAAAAAGAACTCCTCCTTGTTTGAATTCCCTAGCTACAACTTAGGGGAGCTCGATCTATCCCAAGGGTTGTGGAGAACTACAGAACTCAACATAAGGAGCAGCAGCAAATGTCCCAGATGCCTGCCAAGTCCAGAGGTTTGCCCAGAAAATACCAGTCACGCATCTGCCAAACACTTGCCTCTTTTCTCAGTACAGCAGCTTTGCTGCAGAGTCAGATCCTCCCAGTCCATGCCAAATTCCCCATTTGTCTCTGTCAGAAATTAAGAGTTCATCCCAAAACTGTCCCCCAACTCTTGGACAAGTGGCATTTAAACTCCATCGGATGGCTGAGGCAATCATAAAGCCAAGAGTCTTCCCAAAGGACACTGAGTACAGAGAACAGTCACACACTGTACAGTGCAAAAAACCTTTATTTGTTATCACATTTGCTTTCCAGTTTGACAAGTGCAAGGCAACTGTATTAACCTTATATAGAAAAGTTGCTGGCAAGGAGTAGACCTGAAAGCCAACCGGTACTTAACTCTGTGGATTACCTACCACAAGACACTGATAAACAAAAAGAGAAGACATTTCAAAATGGGGCAGCTGTTCTTGTTGCAGCCAGAACACTCAGACTCCACAAGCAGAATTGCCCCATACATAAATTTTCATACAGGCTACCCTTGTTCACTAGGACCAAATGAGATCAGGCACAGATCTGCCACACAAGACTGGAAAACTGACCATCCTTAGTGAGCAAGGGTCTAAGTTCAGAAAAATTACATGCACCAGGGAGCTCTCTTTGGGCTTTACTTCTCTGGCTGATGAACAGAGAGAAAGAGAACAAAAATACTGCACGTTCTCAAGGGTAACCTGATTAAAAACGTGCACCTATAGCACCAGTTTATGTCTGATGATATGTGCTGCCTAAAATACAAAGCTTTCTAGTCTTCTCTGACTTTAAATAATGGTCCCTGAGTCCATCCACTCATTACATCAGAATGTGTCCAAACTTAATGAGAACTAATGTGACAGAGCATGTCCTCCAAATGCCAAAATCAAAGCCAAAACCAACCAAAAACTTTTAAAAAGGAGAGAATACTGTGACCTTCATTCCCACCAAAGGCTATGAACATCCCACTGCTGGTATCAATGAGTTTCTAGGTGCCCTCTCCAGAGCTGCATCACTCATCAATGCAACCATTTGAGTGGACGTACAAGGTTTGAGAATACAAAAGCTCACAAAGCTGGCCAGCAGACCAGGCACCATAAACACTTTCTCTGTTTGGAAGTGGTGTGGGAGGCCTGGCTGCCTCCTCATGATAGGTGGTTACGGAGTTCCCCAGCAAACTAGCAGTCAAGCTCTTGTGTCTGGAGTAAAAAGTGCCAGGAACTCCTCATGCAGCACAAGGTTGTTCTACGTCAGGAGCTCCAAACCTCCACTCTAGACGGTCATGTCGCAGACCTCATCTCGCCTCCTGGTGAGCTTTGTTATGGTCTGGTAGCAACTGTACAGGCCTTCTGGAGCTGGGAGATCTGAGATGTTACAGTTGGTGTGCCCTCTGCAGCCTGGACTTCTGTTAGATAGGTAGCAAGACACAGGAAAATCCATCACACTGAGCCACTCTGCCTGATGAATCTGTGAAGAAAGAAAAGGACAAGGCTGTCACTCCTAACTGTTCTGACTAGAGGTGGGTCAGATTCTCACACAGACAGTAACTGAGTAGACACATATTTTTTTTCTAAACAGTCTCAACAACCCGCTTTCCTCTGAGGAAAGAAATTTGTAAGGTGCTAGGTCCAGATCATGCGAAAGACCCAGCTCTTGCATTTCTTCCCAGTTCCTCTTCTTCAAGCTCAGCTTCTCCTTGTCCCTGTCTCACTTTATGTGACTACAGCTTCAGAGCTGTTCCCTTTAAAATTGCCTAGAGGTGTCTCAACTTATCCTCCCTCTCCCAAACACAGGAGACCCAAAACCAGACTCACCAATGTCTGTATGCTGTTGCTGTCCAGTAGGAAGAATCTCCTTCTACAGGATCTGGGCTGGATGCCTGGAACAAGCTCTCCTCCACATCAGCTGGCAGATGAGTATGATTCAGCCAGAGGGCTCATAGCCAACTGTCAAGTGGTGATGGCCTGGAGATGAATAGTTGAGTCCTGTCTGTGAGCTGGTGCCTGCTGGCAGAAGGAGGAAGAGGAGGACTGGCTGTCCCAAGGCAAATACTACTTTCACTTCTGTTCTCTCCAGAGAGCTAAGGATTGCTCTTCTCCAAGCCACAGAGAGCCTGACATAAAAGCATGAACTGAATAGCAAAACCGGTAAGTTCCATAAAACATTATACTGAGTGTAGAAGACCATGAGCAAGGGCTGCTGTACTTAATCCCACTGCAACCTTCTCCAGCTTTGCTGCCTTATTGTAGTACCAGTGACCAATCTGCTGGGATATTCCCAAGCAGTGAGTTCATTACACCAATAAGACTTTGGCAAAGTTGTGGTACCAGGTGCACTCTTCCTATGTAAAAAAGAGACACAGGTGCCCTTTGGGACCAGTTGACACTGTAACAAGTGAGGTCTTCAAGAAGAGTAGCAAGAGATGTAGGACAGGGAAGAGGCTAGCTTTTCAGACTCATAGACATCAGGCTCTTCCAGGCAATTTTGGTCATTCAAACCACCTACTTAGTCCTCAGAGATGACTCATGGCACTCCAGCTGGGACTTCTAATGGCTCGGAGAGTTTGGATAATCAGCATTTTTTGGTCGTGAAGGCAACTTCGCAGCTTTCTTGCAGAACAGGGTAGAAAGAGACACTGCTCTATGTTCTGTACAAACCCATAGCAGAGGCATATCCCTTCTGAATTCCTTTACACAAGTGCCAGTTCATGTTTTCATGAACTTCTGCTTCTATTTCTAAATTTTTTTAAATGGCTAATCGCAGCTGTCTTTGTTGCTGAATGAACAT
This sequence comes from Thinocorus orbignyianus, assembly GCA_013400375.1. Lineage (NCBI taxonomy): Eukaryota > Metazoa > Chordata > Aves > Ciconiiformes > Thinocoridae > Thinocorus > Thinocorus orbignyianus. The sequence continues at coordinate 193,231 of VXBW01001476.1, forward strand.
CTACTGCCTTGCTGTAGCCTTTAGAAATAGATTTATCATGCAAATGCTGATAGAATGTTAAGTTAACTGAAATAATGGATAGCACTGTAATAGCCTTCCCTGGTGGGTATTGTGCAATGGTTGGTCACAACAGTCCAAAAATAGAATGATTGTTCTCAAAATAAGTAGCGCACCCGATAGGCATTGCTCATTTCTCATCACAAGGGACACTTCTGTTTTGTACAGCTGGACTCTTTCTTGTCTAGATTCAACTGGTCACATGCTACGTTGAGTTAGTATATTTTTTAGGAATTTTATTTGCTTGTTTCTTTGTATCACTCATTTTCTCCTATTTTTTCCACTATTTATTTGCCTGAGAGTAAACTACCTGTCATACCAAATTATATCAATTGCCCGTATTACCTGGAATTCTGCTTTTGGTAGTGGCCAAATGGGATTTTTAGAGGAAAGCAATTAAAAAATATATGTCTAGGTACTAATGCATTGCAGCTGTAGACAGAATGGGAATTCTCTCCAGACACCATCCACATAGTCAGGTTTATACAGCAACTAATTGGCTGCTCTTTCATTACCTTGAATTGATAAATGTTTTCTTCATGTTTTACAGAACATAAAACCCCGTCTCGTGCAGTGCAAACACAATGACTCTTTGATGACTTCACACTGCAATGAGTTTCACTATATGGGATAAAAGCTGCCAAACCTTATACAGCTCTTGAGAAATCAAGATGTCTCAGGACCCTCTGGGATGTGAATCTTAGGGAGGAAAGAGGTAGGCATTTCCAGACCTGAGGAAGAATTTTTGTGCCCAAAATATGGCTAACACTTTTTTTTTTTTTCTTTTTTAAATAGGTATAATAACTGCTGAAAATCTCTGCCTAAAAATCTCACCTTTGGATAATCACAAACTACAACAATTCTACTATTACAAAATGCGTGGTTTTTTCCTTTCACAGAAAAAGTGCGTGCCAGTTCTTTCACCATTAGAGCCTTTTTCCCTTCAGAGGCACTAATACAATGGCCCACTAATTTTTTGGTAACTCTTTCTTGACATATCAAATTTGTCTGTTCAGTCTAATAGAGTATTTCAATTTTTTAACTGAGCAGATGGAAATACCTAACAAATTCTCAGAAGAATTAAAAAATGTGGGGTTTTACGTGATTATTGTTTCCAAAGTTCATTTGCTACTCTCCAAAATAAATAAAAAATGCAATGAGAAACTAAAAGCTAGGAACAGCGAAACAAATTCTGTCTGAAGTGACTCCATTTTGATGAGAGCAAGAAAGGTCCATACAGATAAGAAAATTTAGAACAAGGTTTTAACTCTACCAAATTTCACACATTGCCCTCAAATTAGATAGTCCTTGCCAGTGAAACAGGGGCAAGATTCATGCTGCAGAGCAACACATTAACACAACTTTTTACTCTGTACAGGTGCTGAACTGTAATTGCTTAAAAATGGATTAAACAATGTAAGATTTATCCATAAAAAGGAAAAACCACAGAAGATGCCTAAGAAAAATACACTAACTTCATTTGCCTCATTAGTTTTATGTTTTAAAAAAATCAATAGTTTTAAAACAAACTATAGAGTACTTCTTATTTTAAAATTATTTTAAATATATTAGAGTAAAATAAAAATTGTATATGATTATATATGTGCTAAAAAATAAACTATAGCAGAAATGTAGTCTGTCCAAGAAAGAAACTTTGGATATTTAGAAAGTTTGGATATAAAACCTTCTAATCAAGGACAAGTTCTCAAATATTATACATACCCTTAGCTCCTATGACTTTCCTAAAATTCTGGGTGTTCAGATTAGAAGTACATTCTTTTGATTCACTGTCATACCACATTTAAATTTGATAGGCATTTTTGGCTGGAGACAGTCTTCATGAGCAGATTTATTTTTTCTTTCAGAAAGAATGCTTTGAAGTGCTACTAATAAATTAGCCATTTAGAAAACTGCATTTTAGAATTAGCGTAGATAATCAGCCATCCCTTCTAGCATCCCACCACTTATAATCTATGTAACTTCTGATACACAGTCAAGAATAAACTACTGAATTACAAACTGTAATTAAACAGTAATGCTAACTTTCCAAAATTAATATATGTTATGAAATAAAGATTCAGTCACAGGAAAAAGAGCCTAAATCAACTGGAGCTAAACCAACCAGGTGCATTCCAGTTGAAAAGAAAATAAATGGGGACGCTCCACACCCACACAGGGCAGTTTCTGAGCTCATTTTTAAACACTTCACAGTTCTATATATAGAAGACTTCCAGAAAAAAAGTATTTTATGGTCTCATGCAAGGAAGGAGTTTTACTAAGTAGTCCTGCTATTCAGATATCATTATGGACTGTACCACACCACTTGCACAAAAAACCCCTGAGATCAAAGCCCCATAATAGTAGCTGCTGTGTGAAGAAAAAGCCTGTATCTTAAGGAGCTTATCATCTAAGTAGACAGACTATAATCAGTATGGTGTGAACTCAGTATGCACACCATTTAAGCTATTTCTTTTTTTTTAAAAAAAAAGCCACGTTACCCACAAAAAAGATGTGGGCGTGAAACTGGACCTGAATCTCAGCATCCAGTCAATTATTCACGTGCTTTCTTTCAGTCCACAGTATAAAACATTACTTTGTCCTGTAAGCCTCAATTTTCCTGAAATTATAAGTTCCTTCTATGCTGTTTATTTCCCACAGTGAAAGACACTATATTCCAAACTCTGACCTAATAAAAGCCTGTGCAATAAGCAGTACAGGGCAGACTTACGAAAGAACTCACAGTTGCTGAAAATAAAGAAAGTCCAGGACTGCTGATATCCATAATTCTTTGGGCCACATGGGAATAATTTGGTGTTTAAAGAGTAATTAAAAGTTAGGAGAAAGAACTGAATTACTTGCTATAACATTACTATTTACCAAAGCATGGCATGCTTAGGAAACTCTGCAACTGTGTGTTGAAATACAGCGGTGATTTCTTCACCCCGAAAGCTCACCAAGTTCCCTTATGGAGAGTGGCTTTCATGCCATTTCTAGTACTTTGTTTACATAAAAATCCAGCTATGGCAAACATACAGCATGCTCATTGTGCTTACTGTAAGCCTTAATCCAGGTATGGAATGCTAATAGGAGTCATGTGCTGGTCCCAGACTGATTATGTACCAAATTTAGGAGATATCAGCCATAGATCAAGACTAATTCACCACTCCAGGCAGTTCCCCAGCATTCCTACCAGACCACATCAGATATCAACAGATTATGATTCATCATAGCTTCATTCCATAATGACTCTCCATCTAAGACCAGAGAAATGTTAAAGACTACCAATACATTTAGTCATTGATGGCCAAACTTCTGCGTAACTCTTCAACTGACCTTAAAATCCGAGAACAAGTCACCAAGGTGAACAGTGGCATGACTCTGGTTCAGATGGAAGTCACAGAATGAGAGGAACGGAGCTAACTGTAACTCTGACATTTCTCACCGGAAAAAGGATTGTTGAATGTTTCAACTTCAATTGAATAAGACAAAAAATATACACTAATTAGAATTAAACTCTGCGATCCATGCTAATAATAAAAAAGGCTTAATCTTAAACATACTATGGCCAGATAGTTCATTGGTGATATGCCAAAAAAAAAAATTAAAAAAAACAAAAAAAAACAAAAAAAAAAATAAATCAAGAACGCCAGGTTTAGGTTTCCCTTAAATACTGTGTTAATTCTGCTTGCACAATCCATGACAAATTAGGTTTACCAAATTCTGACCTATCCCCAAATCTCAAAAGAGCAACCACCTACCACGCACAATTAAGTAAAATACTCTTCTTGTGTTGATGTATATATAGAACAGTGAGTTGGATGGTCTTAAAATATGTAAGTTTAGGCTTTTGATAAGTTCATATTCTGAAAAAAACTATTTAACTGTCTGAAAAAAAAGATTCAGAAATAAAATGTCTCAACTGGGATGACGCCCCCATTGTATGTGATAAACAGCCACAGAAGACCATTTTAATTCCAAAGACTTCACTCTTTGAAGGCAAAATTAAAGAAAAACACACAATGTGTAGGAAGACCAGTCTTTATTCAGTTCTTCACAGTCATACAATTTCAAAAGTACTATGTTGAGTGTTTTCTCATTGTACAAGCGAGCCTGGCATCTAGGGTGAGCGGACCAATGTCGAAGGCAGCAAATGAGGCTCTAGATTTCATCAGCGAGAAAAGATTTTGTAACTTGGGCCTTCCACTTCCCTTGGATCCACTAGAGGGATCTAGTCATTAGGCTATTACATATAAAAAATATGAGCTACTGAACAGATACATATATATGCACAAACACATACAGATATATATGTAAATGCCACCCTTCTTTAGGTATCTTTTAAAAGGCAGAGCATACCACCTGTATCCCAAACAGCTATGGAAAGCGGTGGTTGCTGCCTCTCAGCTGTCTGCCTGCACCACAGATTTAGGAAAGGTGTGGATTTCAGCAGCAGCAGGATATGGTGTGGAGCCATCTCCCACCCTGCACCACACGGGGTGTTGTGGATTGGTCTTTGAGGTTCCTCACTCTCCCCTCACAATGCAGGTGGTCAATTGAGGACTGTAAACTTCAATCTCAAGGACCAGTAAACCTAAGACAATAAAATAGGGTACTGCCAAACTTCTTTCAGAAGGAGAAAGCAGGGAAATAAGAACAATCAACACTTTCCTGTCAGGATTCTGCTGAGCCAATTTTGCATCTTATCTGAAAAGTCAAGGAGGAAAAAAAACCCACTATCTGAGGCCCTAGTTATTTATAGTTTACATTTACTCCTTGTACAGTAGAATAAATATGCAGATAAGACTGTGATAAGACATAAAAATGTTACTTGTTATACTGACATGTACTCTAGTAAAAACTTTACAAATGGTAATAATACTGCTTGAATTCTCTTATTTACATTTCTAAGCACTGCATTCCTACCCGCCGTATCATTCTTCATGCCCTGAGTACCTTCTCTACATCCTGCTTCTTAAATTGCTTTGTATAGATTAAATATTTTTCCTCAGCAAACCAAGAGTGTTTCGGTATGCAAGCCGCGCAAACAAAGCCAAAGAGGAGTAGTGTGCAGATCAGATGAAGGAGCAGGTCATTAGAGATTCACATTTTGCAAAACGCTCCCATCTCCTGCCACTACGCTCTGTGACTGACCAACCCCTTCCCACCTCTCGCCTGGGAGATCTCTCTGTCCTCTGCAAATCCCTGCTACACCTCACATCTCTCTCCCTAACACCACCTGACTCTCCCATACATTCTTCCCAGTATTCATTTAACCCCATTTTCCCTTCTTCATCCCTTCAGTTCTGTCTTCACGCCTCTTACCTGTGATATGACTGTATGTTGTGCAAAGCTGCCCTAGATGATCAGACAAGAGCTATTGACTCATCTTTCAAAGCATCCCAGATTATTCAGCTAAGACCAAGCCTGATCTGCTGAGGCTCAAGTCTCAGACCTCATCAGACTACTGCAAGCACTAGAGTATGGATTTCCTGAGCAGTCTGACAGCTGTATTTCCTTCACTTGGTTGAGTGGTTATGGCCAGACCAACCCTGTCCCTTTTGGGAAGAAGACAGACCCTTGTCTTTTTTCTTCCATCTTTTTTTTTTCTTTTTTTTTTTTTTTTTTTCTGTCTACCAGTTGTAGAGTTTGAGTGGAATTTGGAAAACTAACTGCTTCACTGTCCTCTCAAAATTGTCACACAGAAACCGGGACTAGGAATCCTACCTAAACTTGTTGACTCGTTGATCGTTTAATCTCCTAACATCATTTTGTCTTCCTTTGCTACCACACCTCACAAAATTCTTTTTGTCTAAAAGTGGTATAAATCACTGCTAATGGTAACTGGGTTACAAATACAGGGCATCACTTAGTAATGACATCACTCTATTTTCTAAGTTTTTGTATGGGTACAGATGCCTGTTAATGTGGGGTTATTTTTTTCACAAGAAAAGAATGCTAGATATTTGACCTCTGTCTATTTTCCCAGTGCAACTGTCAAAATGGTTACTTTTACGCGTAGTACTTACGACTTTACAAGTAACCCGGTATGATACACACATTCTGGAGCATGCGAGTAAGGAGACAGGGTCTAATTTCACAACTCACAGCTCCGTTCATGCAGATTTATTGCCTAATTGGGCATAAACCCTATCATTTTCTGTGTTTTAGAATAAGGAACTGTGTAGTTATATTAAGACATGGATAAGAAATGGTGATCTGTTGTGAAAATGATCGCTGCATGTATAACAAGGTGAATATTCAAACAGTGCTCAGAAGCGTTATTAGCATCTCATTCTACCTTCATAAGATCATTAGCGGAATACTGTGTTCGACTTTTGTGTCGGTATTTTAAGCAAATGCTGACAAATTGCAAAGAGTTCAAAAGGAGTTACTGAAACAACTGAAGATCTGGAAAGCAGGCATCACTGAATAAAGTTCCTGTACGTAGTACGCACATAGAAGGTTAAGAAGTAATTTAGTTATCCTCTCCACGTATAGGTATGGGGATATTTTTGATAATAGAGAGTTCTTTAGGTTTCATTCAAATGCATAACAAAGTTCAACAGCTAGAAGCTGAAGCTAGAACATTACAAATAAAAGTTTTTTAAGAGTTTGAAAGGAACACTTCACTTATCATGAATTTCTCATCCCCTAAGGACCATAAATCGAGATAGTGCATATTTCTAAAAGACACGCTCAGGCTAAATTAAAAACAAAACAAAACAAACCACAAAATCCAGAACTTACAGCGTTCATGAAAAGCCCCATCTATTAAAACTCCATGATAAGTATGACATAGGGTCAGCTGTGTGATGGTAATAGTCCTGCCTAGGCTAAAAAACTAAGAATCCCAAGATGAAGCATGCTGCAAGATGCAATCCAAGAAAGGTCAGACTCAGCTGAATTTACACTGATAAATGCACACATCCAGAATCAGTGCCTCTGCAACTGCAAGCGTGATATTGCACAATCGCCTTCCGCTTTACGGAGTAAAAGTAACCTTCCCACAAAAACGAGTATTGTTATAGTACATCCTATACAGTCCTGGAAAAATACATGCAAAAGAAAAGAGAAAGTAATTTAAATGTAGCTTTAAATCACATAATTGGTCAGAAAAATAAAAGCTGTTCCTATTAACGGTGGACCTTTTTAAAAGAGAAGGGGGAAGAATTGCCTGCTGCAGTAGCTTCTTCCTCCCAGACTCAAGCAACCATTTTCATCCCTTCCAAGACTTCATCAAGAGCAGCTGGCTAGAACTGAACAAGCAGGTTTTGAAGCCAGCTTCCTTAAAAAGTATGGGAAGTCACTTACAATGATGTCTCTCTGCCAGTTAATGTCACTTTGCAGCCTTAGGCTCCAACTAAATTGGTCACTGAGACAGAGACGTCCAGGCAGCTCTGACTGTGACAACATTTGTCTCAATCTACTGCCTAACATAATGTCATACTCCCTTCTGTACAGTACACAGGTGGTCATGATTATCTCCCTTTCCTTGACTAGATGTTCCCACAAAACATGCCACCACCACAGGGACGGCTCACTGTACTCACGGTATCTGGCAGTACCTGCAGACCTGCCTGTCACCCATGTGGGCAGAAGGTTTGTCCCAGAGACAAAGTCTCCCAAAAGCTGGAAGTGGATCCCAAACACAAGCCACCGCTGGTTTTGGATGACTTTACCATATTCTGAGCCAAAGGTAAAAGCAAGTCCTTGGTTTTAGCTTTCCCACAACAACTCCTTAGTGTGCCTCGGAAAACCCCACAAAAATACCAGCAGGTTTAAGTGCAAGTGGACGAGTATTATCCCTCTTTCCCTTATTTATGGGAGAAGCATTCAGGTGATAGCTCAAATTCTTCACCTCCTTCTTCTCCCAAGAACAAAGGATTCTCTTCTGAGCCATCCTGCTCTAACACAAACTTACAGCAACATGTATATACCTTAAAAAAGCAAAACCAACAACAAGAGTCTTACAAAAATACAGCACTGCAGGCACCATTCCTCCCCGGGGAGAGGATGAAAGAGCAACATGTGGCAGATGTTTGTCATGTCATTTTACATAGCATTCAAATGCACTCAGAAACAATAGTTATGGTATAAAAACCTAAACAGACCAGACTGAAACAAAGTGTTACAAAAATAACGCTTGAATAAGAACAAAAGGAATCAAATATAGAAAGACCAAGAGAGTGGTTTTAGGAAGCTCTGTTGATTTTTTATGTCAATTTTAAAAAAGAATAAAGTCTCTTTTAAGGACTCTCTCAAATCCCAAATTTGTCTCCATTATCTGCTGACTCAGAGACTTCACAAGACACTCCGGCTGGGAAACTGCAGGGGTTGCTTCCGACATAATACAGTATTGATGTACCACCGAAGGATGTAACAACACCATGAAACAGAGCATCCTCTTAGCCTGCAGGGTTTCTAGCTATTCTCTTATGCTCCATATTTCCTCCCTGCAGCCAAAACCTTATTTTTCCTTATGTAAAACTTCTTTCTATACTAGTTTTATAAACAAGCAGATAAAAAGGATAAATAAATTATCCTCTGGTAAAGTGGCTGAGCAGTGAAATGTCAGAGTGTAATGGATACCTGATCATATATGCATAAATTTCAACTATGAAGTGTAAAGAGAAGTGAAACACTCCAATAATTCATTCACTCATATAAATATGTATGAAGGCAACTTAAAAAATTGTTCACCCAGTTTGGGCAGTATGTATTTTAGCATGCAAACTACTGCACAGTGGTTGCGCATGTTCCTATGGGAAAGACATCACAGATGCTTTGATTTTTCAGGCTGCTGCTATTCTTTAAAAGACAGTGAAAGCATCATTCTTCTGAACTGGGTATTGGTATTCCATTCTAGACCCGAGATGCTGAAATAATTCTTCAAACATAAGATGTTAAGCAGTCTAAGCAAAGAAAAATCCTATCTAGCTTTTTTATTTGTGTTCAGGTATTTGGATTCTGCAATAATTAGATTAGGAGGTATCTTCAAACAGTTTCTGATACCCATACTACAAATGATAAGAAAACAAAATTAAAATGCAGTTTACCCGCAACTGCTAGGAAAAAAATCCACTATCTGCTATCATAAACTTTTGTTCCTCACAGAGGCTCAACATCCACAAACTACAGTCTCTTTCGCAGCCTGTGCTTTTGATCTCAGCAGAACTATTTCCCACAACCTGTTCCCAAGTTTAAGAATGCACATCCACCAATTTCTCCACTTCCGCAAATGAAACAAAAGTTTTACAATGTCAGTAAAAGTCTTATAGCATTAAAGAGATTTCCTTTCCTAAGATGATGGGACATAACATGGAGAAGAATAGGACAGAACAACGTTTAGGAAGCTAAAGAATGGAGAAGGATTCATGGTCTGGTGGAGGCAGAGAAACCAGGTAGTCCAACCCCACCTTCTCTGCACCTGTCCTATCCTTCAACGGGGCCTGAAGGGAGGAAGGCACTGTGGAGGCCCACTGAAGGTCTGGGGCTGGTAAACTACAAACTGTACTACAACAATTTTGCAGAACAGAAAATAGGCATTGTTCCTTCAGTAAGGAATTCCCAGATAGGAAAACACACACACACACACACACACACACACAAAAAAAAAAAAAAAAAAAACAAAAAAAAAAAAAGCCAAAAAACAAACCACAAAAAAATCCCTCATTATTCATCATTAGGGGCGTTCTAACCAACTCATCAAACAAGCTGAAGAAAGGAGGGGACACATGGTCAAATCACTGAAGAAGAGATCCCCTCTGCTTTTCAAAGAGGAGTTCCACTCCATTTTTATTTAATCCATTTAGGAATTAAAACTGGTTGATCCACATTCTTAAATTTAATCATGAACATATTTAGGTTAGAACAAAATGCAGGCTGCCCATTCGTAATCCCATATTAACACACAGTGGGAAATACCCAGAAACGTCTGTGAGTGTATAAAGATGCAACTGGCAAGGAAAGTTTTCCTGAGTACCTAAACCACTTGAAAACCTCACGAGCTGCTTCTATACATTTCAGCTTCACCCTTTAAAAATAGAGCTGATGGTCCTTGGTCAAGTAATCATGGATCACAAGATCATATCCTGATTTTGGAGCACTTCCTAAGCTCCCAAGGGGATTATCTGTTCCAGTTACTACCCAAAGTGATTAAATCACATGATTCTGAGTACATCATAAATAAGAAACCAAATCTGCTTTTCTTCTGTACAAAACATCTTTACAACATGTGAATCAACACAACATGTAAATGAAGTAAATTTTATCCTCAGTGGTCAGATTGGAGTATAGAGAAAGGCACATCAATTTATTCTTTTACTGCCCAGTGAAAAAACATCAAAACCAAGACATAAATGTAGTCCCTCATTCTGCGTTCTCATTATTAAAATTCACTTGAAATATACTTTCTAAAAAAATGCCCTTTAAAACAGACTTGGATTCTTTTAACTTAAGTAACTTTAAGATTGTCAAAGTGAAAGAGAATTCTTCTGGGCAACAATTCTTCAGATGAAGTTTAAACTTCTTGCAAAATTCCACCATGCAGTTATAAATGCAGATAATAATTTAGACTCTGATAGGCCTCTGGCAATGCTTCCCTATTTTATTTTTATGCATTAAAATCTAGCCATTTATTTATTGCAGTTAACAAGGAAATTTTACTTTTCTCCTGTGTTGCTGTTACATTGTTAGAGTGAATGCTAATGCATATAGAGTTTATGCGGAGTCATCTATAGCCAAACAAAACAAAGAATCTTACAGCCTGGATCAGACAAATAAATAAAATATAGTAACATAAGTATTTAACTACAGGAAGAAAAAAATTCATTGGGTAATCGTATTGTGTTACTGAAGGATCTAAATTTGGGTCTTCCCCCCACAAATATCTCATACTAAAACCAGAATTAGCTAATTTAAATTCAGTCTCCTTTTTTTCTCCCTAGGAAAGGATGCAGACACTGAAACACAAACCTTTGCTTTATGATGACAACTTTTATGTATTTCATTTTCACAGACTATTCCTTGTCATTCCAGAAATACAACATATATCTTTTCGTTTCTTTAAAAAAATACTGGTATTTGTATAACAGGTGGTCAAATGCAGCCTTGGGTGCTGGTGAGTAAAGGCTACTGGAAACTGTAGAAAATTTACATATGCACTGCCACCGATGGCTCCCAACCCTACCATATTTACCAGCAATCTGCCCTCTTACGAGGGATCCACAAGGCTTTTGAATTCTTAGGGTAACAAAACATGCAGAATTTTTGCATGAATTGTTGCAGAACCCAGGTAGAACCACCTTAGTGTATGTGTCAGAAAGCCCATAAGGAGTTCCTGTAAGGTACACCAGATACACCTCGACAACATCCCTTCATTCTCAGTATGTGCAGCCCAGGGCTCCCCAGACCTGCCACCCTGGTCACCCTTCACACCTGACATGCCTATCTCTAGGTAGTGACCTAGGAGAAAAATGTTTTCCTGTTTCATTCCAAATGCCCATGGAGAAATATCTACACCTGAAAAGCCACCTGTGGACCTTCCCTGTCAGAGGTGAGCTGCTCTGTTTGTGATATAAAGGAATCTGAGCGGCTGGCTGGAAGTACAGCATTACAGGTACTTTCCAACTTATCACTTCTCAAGTGTATTTACTCTGGGAAAATCAATGTGTTTTACCAAGACCAAAAAGACTTAAATACACCATGGTTACTCAATTATTTATGGGGAATGTGTGACACTCCTAATCAAAAAACCAACCACAACTCCTCACTTCCTCTTCATATTAACCAGTTACTTGTCTCTTCCACAAATAAGAAAAATAATCCATTAGCATCTTTCAGATGTATGGCTATTTCCTTTTCCCTTTCCGTAAACACTGATTCTTGTTTTGTATGCATATACAACAAAGGAATAAGACGTAATGTTTTCTCCCCTTGAATAAGGTACCCTGCAGAAAAGAAGAACCACGTATTACCGAGTGGAATGAGGCAACACCGAATGTAATGAACCGCTAAGACGGTCAAAGAGCTCTTTTAAATAAGTCAATTAGTGAACTAAATCATGCACTACAAGACAGCAGAAAACAGAATCACTATTAGCCCTACCAGTTTTAGTTCATGTACTGGAACCATAGAGGACAAAAGACAGTTAAGATGTTGACTGAGGTCAAGTTGCTTCAGCCTCAATCCCAAGTGGTCATCAGCGCTTGACAGTTCCACAGCTTTCTTGCGGCCCCTCAGATAATAAAACCATTCGAGGAAACCAACACTGTGCTAAACAAGTATTGAAACCTTATTCTCTTAGAGGATTCAAAAGGACTATTGTATTTCAGGGATATCCTGCCGCCTTATGTCCTTCTGAAATCCCAGTCTTGACATCTTTTTCTGTAGGTCTAGACACTGCAGTACCAAATACTGAATATTCTGCCTCAAAATTTAGGTTTTTTCAGTGTTCTATGGTCTGCCCAAAATTGAAATATGTTTTTTTTAAGAAACACTTGATGTCCATATCACTTAGTGAGATTAACGGTGATTCTGAGAAGCTATAAAAACCATCTCCAGTCTACCTCATCTTTAGCACTCCACTTTAATAAATGGATTTAGATCTTTGATATAAGGGCTAACTATCTGAAAAAATCAAGCACCCATAATTCTAACATCCATAAAAGCTAGAACCACTCAGCATTTAACAGAAATAAATTACTAAAATAATTAAAAAATAAATCCAAAATACTCCTGAGGTAGGACTTTCAAAATATATTTTCAGATTCAAATGGTCTTTGATAAATTTGATTAGGTGAAAGTCTTAATTATCACATACTTTACTCTTTCACTTATTATACAGGGAAAAATTCTTTGTTTTGCATTCTAAGGTAAACCTGATACTAATTTTAACTATTATATGAATTAACCTGTAGTACAGTTTCTTATTACAGCTAAACTGAAGAGTATGTATTTATTAGAAAGCTCTCACTGAGAAATTTATAATTAAATTATAAAAACATTCTCAATTCTTATATAACTGCTTGGCAAACTCTACCTATGTGCCTGCATTGCAGCTGATGGGGGATTTTTAAAACTCAAATCTGACAACAGAGTATGAATTTTCCTCAGAATGCTAAAAAATTGCACATTACTGCTTTGTTCCCAGATAACATGATCATGACATCAATATTACACAAGTGTTTCACCTACACGCTGCTTTTTCAGCCACTGTGATGCAGTCACCTAACTCTGAGTTTCTTTTCTAGTTCTTAAGTCAGCTGTGGTACAATACTCATCCCTTCTGAACACAGGTTTACCACAGTAATTTAGCATATAGCATTTTAAAAATTAAAAATAAAAATACTTTTCTGTAACTCATGTACTAGCTAAGAACTTGAGCCGAGGAAGTTCAACTGGACTTCATAACATCACCCATCTCAATTGCTTTGTGGGCAACAGATTACACAAAACTGAAGATGATGAAAACTTACAATACTGGTTCTTGCTTTGTATGTGAATGATATGAATATTTGATAGGTTAAGATATTTGAAAGATGGAATCAAAGATCACTTCAAGCCAGAGTTGAGTTTTTCATGCTGTAGATGAATGAGTAACAAACCCTTCCCCCACAACTCTTCAAACTGGACATTATGATAAATAATAAAACAGAAATATAAAGCAGAAACAGGAAGTACCTGAAAGTTAATCATAGAATAGCTTCAGTTGGAAGGCACCTTTAAAGTTCAATTCCTCTGCAATAAGCACGGGCATCTTCAACTACATCAAGTTGCTCAGAGCCTCGTCCAACCTGACCTTCAATGTTTCCAGGGATGGGGCATCTACCACCTCTCTGGATAACCTGGGCCAGTGTTTCACCACCCTCATTGTAAAAAATTCCTTCCGTCTAGTCTAAATCTACCCTCTTTCAGTTTAAAGCCATCAACCATTGTCCTACTGTAACAGGCCCTGCTAAAAAGTCCCTTTCCATCTTTCCTGCAGGCCCCCTTTAAGTACTGAAAGGTGGCAATAATGTGTCCCCAGAGCCTTTCTCTTCTCCAGGCTGAACTACCGCAACTCTCTCAGCCTGTCCTTACAGGATCCAGCCCTCTGATCATCTTTGTGGCCCTTCTCTGGACCAATTCCAACAGGTCCATGTCTCCCCCGTGTTGAGGGCCCCAGAGCTGGATGCAGTACTTCAGGTGGGGTCTCACCAGAGCAGAGTGGCAGAATCACCTCCCTTCACCTGCTGGCCGTGCTTCTTTTGATGCAGCCCAGGATACAGTTGGCCTTTTGGGCTATGAGCGCACATTCTGGCTCACATCCAGTTTTTCGTCCGCCAGTACCCCTAAGTCCTACTCAGCAGAGCCGCTCTCAATCCCTTCATCCTCCAGCCTGCATTGATTAAAAAAAAAATACTTAGAAAATACCTATATTCAGTAAACTCAGATATTGCCCCTGTAAATGGAGTCATGAGAGCCTCTGGTGCCTTAAAATGCAAAGATCAAAGTGGAGTATATTGTGTTTTCAGTTTTGCCATGAATCCAGAGCAATTCCACAGCAGATTTTATCAGGGTTTGCAATGTCTTAACTGACAGCAGATTTCGACCCCAGAGTGTAGGCAAAGATCGCTGAATAGAAACAATAGTTCAGCCTGTTTACATCTTATATTTGTTCAGGCAAGCGAAACTTTTCCTTTAAAAGAATTGTTCTTTCAAGACTATCCAAATAAACTAACCATAGTTTTGTAAAATAAATTTGAGGCAAAATAAAAGAAGATGACACCCTGTTATCTGACAGCTGACAACAATAAACTACCCAAGACCTGGAATCTAGAACACCTAACAAGCTACCTAACAAATCCCAAACAGTTTGAAAGTGCACAAAAGAATCAATATCTTCAGAAAAAAATGCTGAAATTCAATACTTTTAATATAAACCAGAAAGATCAAAGGACTAATTTATTTTTTTCTTTTCAAAACCACTTTCATTTGGAATCAAGTTTGAAACTTGATTTCAAGTTGGCAGGGGGGAAGGGGGGTGTGTGTCTCATATTTTTCTTGCCTTATGTTGTATCCATTTAGTACTCACAAATTTTACTGAAATACTGCAGCCAGCCTGAAGGATTTGGGCAATTAAAATCTAGCAAACATGGATCAAGAGTTAAATCCAGTTACCTTTAGTACTGACCTTGAGACCAGGATTTGTATAACTCTCGATGCTTTCAATGCTGCCTCTACAACAAACGGAAGAATGCCCACAAGTATGACTGTGAATGGAAATGAAGTGCAAAAGCTCAGAAAAACAAAGAAATACCATACAGAAAGTAGATTCTTTACATAAAGAAATAAAATAGAAAAATCACAGAATGATAAAAATGTAGAGGATGAATAACAAAGCAAGGCAGAGATGTATTTTTTGCCAGATATCTTCTGAAGTGTTCACATACCCTCAGGAGAAAAATCTAGTTCAAAGATAATAATCACAAACAACATTAACTTCCAGTACTACAGTTCTGTTGGAAAGTAAGGAATTAAATTGTCTGGAACTACCCCAGAGTCCAAACATTTGGTCATAGATATTAAATAAATGCTTAAATAAAACCTCCAGCACATGTGCTACCCTGGCAAAAGAAGGGTAATGCACTCGGTGAGCATCCTCCTTACCTCTCCCAGCTATCAAAGAGAAACTATCCCTCTGGAAAAGTAGTAATAACAGAAAACACACTTATCAACCAAGGGAAAAGCCCTTATTTGCCATGCAGTTGAAAATAAATAAATAAAAAAAAATTAATGACTTGATTATTGTCTCAAAACTGATATGGAAAACATCTTGCACCAGTGTATTATATGTAGAGAAAATTAACAAATACAAATACACCCTTGAACTAAAAAAATACCCACATTGTAATTTATCTCTTATTTACACAAGATCTGATTAGCTTTGAAAATTTAGTTTTCAAGGCTCAGGTCAATATTGAATAATTAGCAATTACATGTCTCTGGGTCATATTAGTATGCTACCCTTACTTCTATTATACCACAATTATTAATTGAGTTACCCTCAGAACCTCTTTCTGAGGAACAGACCTGTGATTAGTTTAATACTCTATATGATTTTATTATCATTGAGGAACTAATGCAGAAAGACCAAAAAATTTCTTTAATGTTTCCAGAGATTCAGACAGAGCCTAGATCTCCTGACTGCTTGCCCAACACCTAATCTACTTAAATAGTTTAAAATCTATGTCACCTCACATTTCAAACACCTCATTGAAAACACTGAAACTGCCTGTAGATTTGTCACTTTAAAACAGGTAACAAACACGATAGTGACATTATAATATCAAATGAGATATGTCATAAACCGCTGTTCTTTTGTCAGGACTATGTATATAGATCCCTTTACATATACAGTTGCATGCAAATAACTACAAAAGTGAGCTCTCAAGAAGTGACCTACTGGTCTGTCTTTGTATGGTAAGCAGTGGTTATGCAGCCTACCTCCAGCCCTTCCTCCATCCTTGCCGAAGTCACCACTCAAGCCCCCAGATGGCACCAGCCCTTCTCTCGCCTCCCAGCAGCAGCTCCCCCTGCCAAGCCGGAGCCATATATCTTTACTCCTTGAGACAGCACATTTATCAATATTGAGCTCCTCAGGGCTGAACTTTTTTTTTGTTCTTTGTCCATTAAGTGCCATGGACAGCAACAACGTAATACTTCATATATTGAATGTTCTACCATTTGAGCTATAGAATAAAACACTGGGTAGAAGTGTGAAAAGAGCTGAGAGCTACAACGTCTTTGAAGCACAGTGAGATTATGCACATAACCCTTCAAGCCACAGGACTGAAGACTGTGATATGGTAGAGTGTTTATCTGATCGATGCTGAACTTACTCTAACATACCAGTAAGGCCCCGATCACACGGGATTTGGGAGTTGCTCTGGATCTCTTTTGACATAGTACAGAAAAACTCTTCTGCTAAAAAAATGAAAAAAAACATATCCTAAATCAGAAAACAGTCACAAACTCAGGACATTTTACATGCTTTACAAAACTTGGATGAAAAGACAGATTTCAATTATCATTTGGAAATCCTTGATTTGGTTGGTGTAAATCAAATTCTTAATGTTACCTTAACTTAACTATTTATGCATTAAACACACAGCTTCTCCAAAGGTTTTCATCAGACAGATTCATAAAAATTGGGAGGAACATAAAATTTTTTTAGACCAAGCACATTTATTTCCTCTGCTGAGCTGGATTATATCGCACCATGAAGGACAACAACCAGTTTCAATGAGCTGTTAAGATGAGACTTTTCAACCAACCTTGCCACATCTGTTCTGGCTGGCAAGACACCACGGAGGAGCCTGCCCAGAGCATCAGCCTCTGCCCGGCTCCCAAAGCCCGTGGGACAGGCAGCCTCACTGGGAGACAGGTGGCTCACTAGTGGGTAAGGCCTTTGGGTCAGCAAGGCGGCTGACTTGATGCTAAGCCAAAGCTTTAGGTACCAATTGGATTGGAAATGATGTTGAAGGAAAGGGGAGAGGGGAGGGAAGCAAATTCCTCTCTGGAGGTGGGTAACAATATTGGAGGGCAGGAGGCAGTCCCGGGGCTAAGAACACAGCTCCCCTCCATCTCTCATGGTTTCCTCAAGCACAAGAGGCTGGAATCATCTCCCTGGGAAGAGCAAGCTCCCTCACTTCTCCCCTGCTGTAGTTGGGGTAAGGACACCAGCTCCAAGCCTCTTCCATGCCCAAGGCTGGGCTGTAGGGCAGCCCTTCCCATGCATCGGAGCCAGGGCTGAGAAGGGAGGACATCTCCATTTTCCAGGGGAATTTCCCAGGGAAACTTCACAGCTCTTACATTAGAGGCTGTCCTTAAAAAGCAACTGGAGTCCTATGCTGTGATATGCAATCTGAAGAGATGGAAATTCTCTTGCAGTAGCACCAGCACTGCAGCCTGACAAATCTTTGTAGGCTGTTAAGCCTCTGGATGGAATTACTCAGCACTGTCTTCCACTCCTACCTCTTTTTTTTTTTTTTGCCTCTTTCCTCACTTTTCTTTGCTAGCGAGATTATTCTTCATATTTATAATAAGCAGTTGCAGAAATACTTCACAAACCCTCCTGAAAAACAAGACAATCCAAAATTTCCTTGTCTCATAAACAGTTCTTAGAAACAAATTACAGACATTGCTTGCAGACAGCTGTGGTAAGCAAAACTCAATTACAAACCTTTAAAACACAGCTCTAACACATGGAAATGCAAGTTCTACAGTCAACTGGTGATTCTCCTATAACAGAGATGCAAAATATTCCACACTGTACTGTGAACTTGATAATACTGATATGAAATTGCCCTGAGTAGTTGATATTGGCACACGAAAACAAAGCAAGGCTCAGCAAGACACATGAAATTCATGCATTTCCAATGTAATTCCTACCAGTACAGCATAAATCAGCACGGGCATGTAATTCTTGGCTGTCTTGTTTGACATAAACGAAGCAGAAATTATGTGTTGTTGCAGGTGCTTTGCAAGCAAACATGACGCCTAGCTGATTGTTAACAGACCAACTTTTTTACAAAGGAAAATGAGCTGAAGGAAGATCTCCAAGCTGACTAATAAAAAATCCCCAGGTGGAAGTAGTTATGACCATCCCCGAGCTGGAACAGGCAGAAGCTATTGCGTTATGTCAGGATCACACTGGAAACAGGCTGCTCCTACAGGAACGAGGAGCTGGCTCCAGCAGGCTCGTGAAGCATCCCTGGGGATGGCAGCCACTTCCAGCTGGGCCAGTGGCTGGGCTGCTCAGCATGGGCAGCTCCATTTGGCTCAGACACTCTAAATGTCTATCTCACCCTGAAAGCTACAGAACACCTGCAATTTATGCTGAGAAAGATGCAGTTTCTAGCCCATCAAAGCCAAATTCTAAAGTTATATGACGTACAATATTGTTAATCGAATTGATCATTTCATTTTCTAAATGTTAAGGGTTTCTTGTTTCTCATACAAAGCTTCAAACATGTAAAATACCTTATAGGACTTAAAGATGGAGCCTCTCTTCTACAGGTTCCTTTTACTTATGAAGATACGTTTTACATGAAATTGAAAGCATTAAAAACAGTCAAACAGCCCTTGCAGTGTGTAGGTTAGAGCAGCAAGGGGGGGAGGGGGGGGGGAGGACGCAGAAAAAAATATGGTATTTGTAAAGTTATCCACATTTTATAATAAAATTTAACTATTTGATACAGTTACTGCAAATTCATAGCATTTGATATAATTACTGCAAATTCAACAGATATGCTCTTCATAACAGAAAAATATATTTTTAAAAAATCTAAAATATAAAGAGGGATCCTTGAATTGCAGACTCGGGTGAACCACCTTGGTTGGGGTTATTTACCCCCATCTTTTCTGCTGCCCCTCTGCAAAACTCCTGTGTAAACCATGCATTGCAGGTCTGCCCTCCCTCACTGCAGGCTGTTTTCAGGAGACAGCAGAATGTGAAGCTGCCAGCCCAAGGGAGAGAAAATTACAAAGAAGGCTGTAGAGACACAGAGGCTAGGCTGTTCCTGGATTTGATCAGAAATTGCCTCCCAGCAGTGACACACAACACTGTTTTCAGGCAAAACATGGGTAAACGTGCGTCAACTTTTGACTCAGAGCGCTGCCACACTTGTTCTGCAATCCATCAGATCTTCGAAGATAAACATGATGAGATGTGGCCTGCTCTTGCTAGGAAGGAGAGTCTGTTTACAAAGGCCTGCAGTGATGGGATGAGGGGCAATGGCTCTAAGTTGGAGAAGAGCAGATTTAGATTGGATATTAGGAACAAGTTCTTTACTCTGAGGGTGGTGGAACACTGGAACAGGTTGCCCAGGGAGGTGGTTGAGGCCTCTTCCCTGGAGATATTCAAGGTGAGGCTTGATGAGGCTCTGAGCAACCTGGTCTAGTTGGGGGTGTTCCTGCAACTGCGGGGAGGTCAGACTAGACGACCTTTGGAGGTCCCTTCCAGCCTGGATGATTCTATGATTCTATGAACAGAGGTTGTAAAAAGCCTCAATAATTAATAATGCAAACACAAGGCAACAGTGTGCTAATGATGAACTTCAGGACTGAAGTCCTACCAGAGTAAGGACATAATGAAGGGTGCTTTGCAGTCAACAGTACTGTATGGTCGTCAAAAGAAGACATGACTGTTTATGAGTTCAGGTGTCCCTAATGTGCTACACTGACCTGTGCTGGTTTTATGTAAAAGACCTAGCAGTATTGTGGTACATAGAAGGGGATAAAAAAAAAAAATAAAATTGCAGAACCTCAGCTGGATGTCACCTTTAATGTTATACAACTTCTTTCTCCTGAAAAACTAGGGTGGATTCATGAAGACCTTAGTCTTGTGGCTTGTACAAGGTAAAATCCTACTCTGCTCTACCACTGATTGTCCCTGACTCTACAGGCCCCATGCACGGAAAGAGGAGGACGAGGAGACATTCAAGAGGTTCCTCACAATGAAGTGTACTCCATCAGCTCAGGCAGACATTCATCACAGCAGGTAAATGCTAGGGAGTCCTCTCACCCCTACCTTTGTGCCAGTCCCTCTAAGGGGAGTTGAGGGATAGAGTTTCCAGTGAGGAGTGCGAAACCAAAGAGGAGGTGAAAGCACAAACAGGGACCAACAGCTCTCCACAGAGGGACAAGCCCACAGAGCCATAAAGTATAACTTGTCATGCAACTGATACGGCCTGAACGGAGAGCCCTGCCTGGGATTGCCAGATGTCCTCCTACCATCAGAACACTCTCATTTTTCCACGATTCCTGAGTAATTTGGAGAGATGTCATCTGACAACTCCAAACCCTAGTCTTACCTATTTGCCAACTGGGCTAAATCTGGGATTCTGCCAATAACCCCACCCAATCTGGGTCAACAAATGGCAAGATCAGGGCTCTGAAAGACACGTCCATCCACCAAAGACAATCTGAAGGCCCCCAGCATTGTGAAAAGGGAAAGGTTCACATTGGGTTTTTAATTAGCACTTCGTACATCTCGCTTGGCAAACCAAACTCTGCCTGTGCTAGCATTTTTTAGGACTCCTCGTATTTCTAAGACAAATTAAAAGTTTTTTAAAACAAAAAGAAAATTGAAGAAAACCACCACATCCCATATAATTTGCCATTCGTCAGGCAGCAGCTTTAACAAGCCAGAAAAATCTTAATAAATATATTGTGCAGTGTGGTTGACATGCCTACATGTCCAATTAGCACTGCAAACAAACATAAATATCTCATTAAAATACATAAATTTATATTTACTTTGGTTTCTTATACTTGACAACTTCCAATATATTTCTGAAAGGCATTTCATTTTAGCTGGCAATACTCCACCACACTCTCTCCTCTGTACAGACCTTTGCACGCTTGTGCTTCTTTGTTATTGACAAAGCTTCTGCTTTACACAGGATTTGTCATGGAATTTAAAATAAATACCTACAAAAATATTTTACTCAAGCAATCAATAGAAATCCTTATTGAACAGCAGAGGGCATTTACTTTTTTTTTTTTTTTTTCAGTTTGTGTGCCTTTACTTGGATGCAGTACTGCTTGCATAGACTTTTAAATTACATTGCAGGGTTCTTCACTCTGCTATTGATTGATCTGAGATTTTTGGCAAGTCATTAGACCACTGTGCGGTTCTGTCTCTTCCTGTGTCTAATTAGCCCTTATGAAGCCTTTGGGGCAGTGACTGTTTCTTGCTGCCAGCTTGTAGTACCTGTCTCTGTGGGATCTGATTTCAGTTGTTTTGATAGACTAATAATAACCTTCATGTTTTAAGAGATTAATTTTTTAAAGAATGAAAAGAAAAAACTAAGCAATCACACTGGAGAAATACAGTGCCAGTTCTACTGGGAAATGATACATATTTAGATAAATCCTTTCTTTCTAAAAAGCTAGTTTAAAAAAACCCCAACCTATAAAAAGACAGCACACACGATGAAAATGCAATCGCCATGATTGTGAAACTTGGCAATTTCACAGGAGATTTTAAGAACAAGATCTCAAAGCCTGTATCAGGAGACCAAAGACGAGAGGAAGTTTCATGCCGTCCCAGCCTCCCTCCCTGCACTGAAATTCAGTGAGGTTGGTGAGGACACCGAAGGTAACTCCCTGTTGGGGGAGTCTGAATAAGCTCTTTTTGTAAAGGCCTTTCAGAATCTGGAAGCTATTCAGAAGAGTAATATTAATGTCTAGAGGGAAACAGGCGAAGACTTCTGTTTTAATGGCTCAGCTGCAAATCTCTTTCCCAGCAGCATCCTCCTCACTGGCTTGCCCACAACCTGCAGATACAGAGGGAGGAATTCCACACCTCACTGCAACTACATCCTGCAGCAACTGGGGAGAAAGTTGGTTACTGCTTACTAGAAACCTACTTAATATTGACCCAAAATAACACTGTTGGACCCCAGATGGATCTGCTCTGTTTCATAAGAGAAGCTTACATTATGCTGTTCACATGCAGGAGGTGTTTTCTCCAGTATGAAAAAAAAAAAAATCTCCAGTTTCTCCAACTTCAACATTAAGGAACATTAATTTCATTACCCTTAAAACACACACATGAAGAAGAACCTCTAACAAAGCAAAGCAGCTGTTATACTTCTGCAAGTTATATTAACTGTACAGAAACCCCTACAATATTTCACACATATTTAAAGGAAACATTCTAAATTTTATGGGTTCATCTGTTCTGATGCGTATTTCAGTACATAAGTACCACAGGCATAACATAAAAACTCAACATAAATATGAATCCAGACAACTTTTTAATTAATACTTCAATTACTGACTTTTAATTAACAAAACCCAACATCTTGGGTTTACTTTACTTTCCCACCAAAATCTCTAGTGCTGTGATGCATACTTTTCCTGAAATCTTTCATGCTATTTTTACTGGAACATGACCAAACAGAGTGAGCGTTGAAAAAGCTCTTTTTACTGGCTTATCAGAAATTCCAGTAATTCTTCTAGAAGTTTAGAGGGGGAAAATGTTCTTCCAAAAGTAAATGGAGCAGATAAAAAGAAAAAAAAAACAAAACCTAAATTGTTCAGCAAATATATTCTCTGTATTCAGAATAGCTAAGGTTTTTTGAACCAGCTTCACTAGCAGTAGCTGCAATGGAAAGACCATGAGACAACAGACCAGTGCTACCAATAATAGACTCTCCATATTAGTCATAACTGGGCATTTTCTCTTAAATCCTATTGTTCAACTTGAATCCACTTTACAGTTTCTATTACCAAGACTGAAATATTGTCAATTTGAGTTACAGATCCTGTGTTAAAATGATACAGAATATTTCCAATAACTATTACCAAGAAAGTCATTATGGCTAACTCTGAATTTAAAGTGAATACTTACTTACATTGCCATAGAAACTAGAGACTCCCAACTTAAAACTGTCATGTTAGTTGCTGTAACAGAAAGGCAGTTCTTCTCACCAAAAGGTTTAAGACTTTATGTGTGAGACAACAGGCAGATGTGATAAACCCACAGGGAAAGAGATTATAAAAATACCAGAAAAAAAATAAAGTCCATATAATGAACAGGAGTCTCTGCACCTAATATTGTCAAGTGCAGAGCCGGCATCTCCACAGCACTCAGCTTCAAGGAGAGCATTGCAAAAGAATAGCGTAGCGGCTGTGCAGGAAATTTGGGGGGTAATTACACTTTACCTAACCAAAACACATGATAACTTAAATTGAAAATGTTTTTCACCTTCTGCCCCAATCTGCTACAGAAGTTCAGCAGCTGCTGCCTTTCCCACTCCGTAAGGACTGCACGTCAGTGATGGGAGCACCTAGGTCCTCTATTAGCTTATTAACTCTGAAACACTTTGAAATATCAAATGTTGTTCCTATACAAGGACAGAGAATTAAAATATAATGGGATTAATCCTTGTTTATACTAACGTACCACTTTGGAAGCATAAGAGAAGCTTACGTGACATTTATTAATGCAGATTTTAACACAAAGAAGGACTTGGTAAGGAAATAACAAAAACTACCACCGCCACTTCATTTCACACCAGCTGAAAAACCAGCCACGTGAATGCAACACGTTAGAAACTATTCAGTATAACTCATACAGGGTACAAATAGGACCATCCCTCAGTTTTCAATCTGTGTTTAGAATTAAGCAAACAAAAAAAATGTGTGTGTTGTTAAGAACTTACATGTGAAACAGATGTTCTGGAATGAGACTCATGCCCTAATTTTGCTTCCTTTCAGATTCTGTAGCATGAGTTAGGTGTTGCTTTATGAAATTGACGTATTTTGTCTGAAGTATGCAGATTAATTCATGATCACCATGATGGAAACAAAGCTGAAATAATTTTTATTTTATTTAAAAACCAGCACAAAAAACATGCAATTTAACAACTCGTCTTCCACAATTCATTTTGACAAACGCAAGGACAATGTAAGATATGAAAATACCAAGATTAAATAGGTATGTAATAAAAGATGACTTTTATCTGTTCCCAGGAAGGACTTCCACTCTAGAATACTACTGTTACATTAACACAGATACACAATTTACTTGCTAGTATACAGTGTACAAAATTTTGCTCATTATATTCCTACTATTATTTTCCAGTTGTTTTGCTCTTCATAGCAAATCTATCAGCACTACTCATAACTATAAAATCGATTTCCTTTTTGTTGTTGTTTTGGGTTTTTTTCCCCTGCATAATGAGGACGCAATATTTCTCCTAGTCTGCATTTTTCAAAACAAATTTGCTATGACTCTGCAGACGGTGAGCGATCTCAGTTTTGTCCTCAGTGTCTGACCCAACAGACTTCCAAAGGAAAACTTTGGCCCTCAGTGTCATAATCTGGGGACTCTGCGAATGACTTCGTAATTCTGGATAATTTAGTGAAATGACTGCCATCGATGGCTATAGAGAGTACCATATGTTGTCAAGGCTGTGTCACGTATCTCCCAGACCAGGGACAATGGGAGATTGTTACACTAGGCTCTCTCCCATCAGAACAGGAATGATCTGGAATCATGGAATGCCAAAATTCTGGGTGAAAACAAGTTTCTGCATGCTTTCTGGAGAAAATTTGAGCACAGAGGGTAGAAATATCTTACTGGCAGACTAAACTAGCTGATGCTAATGCCAAATCTGAAAGTCGCACTGCCAGAAAGGGTCAAGGTGAATTCCAGGGACACAGCAAATGCTCAACAGAGACACTTCAGTAGCAGAAAAGCTACTGGAGCTGGCAGGAAAGAAGGACATTCGTGGCAGCTAAAGTTCCATGGCTTGTAAGAAAGAAAAGGTAGAATGGGTAGCTCCTTGAAGGACACTGATTTGAACCAAGGATGATTCAAGAGACTCAGAAAAACATGATACAGAAATGTAAGGAGGCATTATTTCACCTATGTTTTTTTTTTTCTGGCAGTGGACATAGACACTCTGTTCTGTCTGCAAACCATAAAAACCATGCATGCTTGGTTTTTAATTCCATTTCCAGATGGTCTTCAACACCTGAACTGTAATCCTTGCTTCCCAAGGTCAGAGGTCTGAAAAGCAAGGTACAAATCTCACTTAAGTGCTCGTGGGCCAGCACTACTTCTGAAGGTCAATGTTACCACAACTGGTTTGGTACCAGGGATGGGAAGGATCCAGTGAGCCAGAGAAGTGAATGTTCCACTTAGCAGCAAGGGACCCCGCATGCAACTAAACAAAACACTGAGTACTGGTACGGCAACTAAACACCACTGGGTAAATCTCCATTTCTGTGGGACTGTTGCACACATACAAAAATCATCCTACACAAATATGTGTCATCTAACACAATTACGTGTTTCTCCCCCATTTCTCAGGGGTCACCATTGTTTCACGTCACTTTGGCAAGAACTTGGGACAGAAATGGAGACTCATTAAGAACAACTTGTGGTGTCAACTAAAGAAAGGAATACAATTTTTTCATTGGGTCAGTTGTGGGTATTTCAGAGGGACAGCTTTAGCACAGAATGAGATCTCAGTTCTGAGGAACTCAGATCTAGGAAATGTGTGTTTCCTGTGCTGACTTTGCCTGTGTTGGAGAATCTCCTCAGGGCTGTACACCCTCTCTTGAATATGACTGAACATATGACTTCCAAACCAAATAATATTTTAGTTTAATCATCTCTGAATATTTTTTCCTAGGACTTTCTCTCCCACATTTTACTTTCTCCATTTTGCTCCCTGTCTTACTTTCCTTCGTCTTAATTTCATGCATTGTGGAAATAATCAAAGACATTCAGGAGAAACGTCTGAAGCTGATATGCAGAGTGAAACAGCATTATTCATATATTACTAATCATAACCTATATATGAATGAGAAGACACCTGGAAGTGCTGCGCTGACAGCAACATACCTTTTATTAAGCTGTCTGGATCCTAGCAATCCGCATGTCCTGACTGAAAGTTCAGAAAGAATGCATTTCTGGTTCATTTACACACTGTAAAAAGGGTAAATACACGGCAGATATAAACAAACAGCAGCCTTCTGTCAACTAAGCTTCTAGTGAAGAGTCCAAATTATGGATAGGAGGTTTGAATAAAATAGAATTTTTAGGCTAATACTAAAAGAATACTCAAACCATAGGTATTGTTTAGAGATTTCCAATTACCAATGAGAATTTTTGTCCAGTTTAGGAATGCGAGATAAAGTTCCTTTTTGTTAAAGGCCTTTGCTCTTCCTTCAGCCTGCTATCTACTTCAGCTTCCACTGTGGTAACTTCAGAGCACAGTGAGAAAGCCATGCAAATGGCAAGGAAAACTATTACACCTTCTTACTGGGTAGATTTCCATAAGGATGGAAGAAAGTGGATTTGTAATAAATTAGGTGTGCTGAAGAGATGCTGTTGGGATCCAGCCCCTGTGACTTCAGAAAATTCAGTTAAGGCCAGCATTGCAATGACATTCAGCAACAAAAAAACAAAGATAGGCACTTTGCTATCGAAATCAATACCTTCCAACTCTGTACTACAGACTGCACCTGGTTGGGTAGGCATCTAGTCAATCTCATTCCAAAGTTTATGATGATATTATTTGCTGCTGCAGAATACTGTGCCATGCTGCACATTTCTTGGCCATGAGAGTGAATGGGTTCACTGCAAATATCTCATCTATATGCATCAAAACTTGTATGAAAAATACTCTAGATTCATACTGTCGTCCATAAATGCCACTATATATTACTGTTTAGCAATACTACAAAGTATTACACATTCTCAACCTACAGATAAAAAATCCTACCCATAACTCTCAAAAAAAAAATATTATACAGATGTACATGTATACTTATATATTTATAAACACATATTATACGTATGGAAGAAAAAAAATTATTTTCAGTATGTTAACACAGTCAAGCAACAGCACTATGTTCTTCAACGTTTGCCTTGATGGTATCCAGCAGAAAAGGCTTCCTTCTTTTTTTTATTTGTTTATATCACTATGAGGAAGAAAAGCACAAGAAACATCTGCTTCTACAACTACTGCAGCGCCTTCCTCTCCATCGTCCTTTCTAAATCACAGTTATGACCACCTCCTTGCATAAATCCCTTCTGAAGGAGCACTTTTTCCATGTATATACCATTTCTTGTATAACAAAAATGGAGATGAATAATTTATCAACTCTTTCATGTCAGGAAAGGAGCTCCTCAACTATAAGGAGCAAGAAGAAGATCATGAACACTGAAAGCTAAAACTCAGAATCCGTATCTTTCATGAAATGCTGAATTAATCCAGGTGAGGTTACAGGATACATAAAATAAGTCAGATGCAATTTCACCCCCTCATACCAGTACTTTCCTTTGATGTCAACAGTATCAACAGATGGACAAGTGTTAGCGTAAGACAAACTTTACCATATGTGACTCAACAGAACTAAGCAGAGCACTCTCAATTATTTCATTTCTTCAAGGAAATGATGCACTAACAAAGTCATGGCCCCATCCTTTAATGACACATTTGTAATTCTCAGAGAAGGAAAAAGAAGACTGATGAATATAATTCTACTGCCAGTGAATGCACAGAGTTCCTGACATGAAACATCACAATCTCTCTGGAGGAGCTGAAGAATAAATCACCAGCTACATGAGTCAGAAGTCAGCTTCAATGGTCTTTAAATTAAGATGGACAACCATAAGAATGACACAAAGTAATGGCAGAAAGAGAACTCTGAATTTAATTTCAAGAGTTAGTAAAATCCTGAGAAACACAAGTTAGGAAAAAGGACTAGGTCTGCAGTACAGTTTATTTTCAAATAATATCTTTGCATTATATATCAGAAACGCAACCATGTAGGGTTTCATAGTTCTTTGGATTTGGTTTTTGCAAGACACGTGAATTTGTTTTTTATTTTGGAAAATCATGCAGCTCTCTATTGTAAAATATTGCTCTTTATATTAGTGCAGAAAATTTATCCAACATTCACATCTTGGAAGACAGTATATATCAGTACCCAGGAAGAAAAAACACAGAAAGACAATCTGTATGCACAGAGTATTTTAATGAACATAGAAGAAAATTATTAATGAACTTCAATAACCAAATAAATGTTTTTTTAAAAATAACTAAACATCGGGAAATGTGTATGAAAAAGTCTGTAGGAAAATAGTAACATTTCAACCAGCTGATGTGGTATTTACATGTGGAAGGCAAAACTTTGGAAAACCAAAATATTCCCATATTTCTTCATCAAATGGCTTGTCACAGACTTAAAAAGAAAAAAAATAAAAAATTACTGCAATCCAGGTTTTAATTGCAAAATTCATGGATGAACTCATTAAGGGGAAAAAACAAAACAAAACAAAACAAAACAAAACAACAAACCAACAAACAAACAAGCCCTAAAACCACTACAAGGCTATTAAATCCCTGAACCACAAATCGCTGGGTGCAGGGAGAGTCCTGTCCTGTCTCTTCACTGGGAAGTTGCTGTTGCTTCTACCAGAAAGAGGATGCGGAGGGTGTGGACCTGCACTCTGCACAAACAGCCACTTCTGATCCATCGTAGTGAGGGTCATAGAGTCACAGAGTCAGAGAATGGTTAGAGTTGGAAGGGACCTTAAAGATCATCGAGTTCCAACCTCCCTGCCACGGGCAGGGACACCTCCCACTAGACCAGGCTGCTCAAAGCCCTATCCAGCCTGGTCTTCAACACTTCCAGGGATGGGGCATCCACAACTTCTCTGGGCAACCTGTTCCAGTGCCTCACCACCCTCACAGGAAAGAATTTATTTCTGGTATCTCTTCTCAATCTCCTCTCTTTCAGTTTAAAACCACTACTCCCTTGATAGAGGTCCATATCTTCTAACTGGGAAAGCACTTGCAAATATGCCCAAGTCCATCTGTAGTCAGCATAACATTTCATCATACGCTTACTGTTAAGCAAATGATTAGACTGAGAAAGCAAAACCAGTTTTAAACCCCTGCCTACATTATGCATCCTCAATGCCTTTTTGCATAAGGAGCTAAAGGATTATGGGTTGAAGCCTAAAGTCTGGCGATTTAGTCAAATGAGAGACACTAGAAAGCGTTAGCATAAAGTACCAGTGTTATTCAGCTACTAGTTTCATATGGTCATACAACTACATACTTCTAAAAGTAAATTAAATTTCTCAATTAGTCCAATCACTTGGTTACTTAGTGTGTCCAAAGCATTTTCCTTGAGGAAGAGAGAGGCAGAATATGCTGCAATGCTCCTGACTTCTGAAATCCATGTTTTCAGACCGTTCAATGGGACTTCGGTGAGCACATCTGTGGAAGTTCATAACTTTGTGCAAAGAATAAAGATACTGGCTTACGCAGTACAACTGAGTGGGCTGTTCCTGCAACCCTTCAAACTAAAACCAAAGCTGTACTGTACATGGACCTGTGTCACCTACTGATGGGAACTGCTGGAGAAAGATGCTGTGGATCTGAGACAGCAGTGATGAATAGAGAGTGGAACTGGAGACAACATTGCTCCTCACATGACTCTTCCCCGTGTGATTGCTTATCCAAATTAGGATGCCTTTCCTTAGCACATTGCTACTTTTACAACTACGCATCTGTGCATCTGTGGGAAGAAGATAGTACTTAATCTAAAATGTTCTGCATGTAAAAACAATCACATTGAAATTCAGAAGTACTTCTTTCAGAAACAGTAAGGCTCTTCTCTTCACCAGAGTGAGCAGAAGGTCAGAATGCGTAACATTGGCAAAATATGCCCAACTAATTTGACTGCCGTTCAAAATTCTCCCATGGAAAGGGCAGATATTCAAAAAAGCATAGGACTTTGCAGAGGAAATCGTGTTGTCTTCATTTGATGTCAAGGTCAGCTTTGCCATTGGCTTCATCTGGGCCAAGATTTCACCCCATGTATCTTAAGAGAATCCCTGTGATTCTGCCAACAGTAGCACAATAAACCGCTTGCAAAAAGAACTAACAAAAAAATCAAATAGGAAATAGTCTCCAAGGAATAGTTCACTGAGAACCCTTACAACTGGGACTAAAAAATAGTAACAGTAATGGTTCTTACCATCTTTTCTCCCTGTGCAAAAGCAGGCAATAATTTCCTACACTAAAACTTTATTTATTGAGTGTCATATTTAGGAGAGTTCTGTGTCAGATCATATCATGGAACTGCTAATTAGTTTCTCATGATGTTTACTCTTCCTGATTATATACATCAACTCCTACATTATATGATTGTTTTTTACAAAGTTATTATTTTTAGCTCAAGATGTTCAGCTCACATAAAACACCAATATTCCATTGGACTTTTTTTAAAGAAGTATTCACCTTGTAATGTGATAAGATGAAGTATTTCAATATTTCAAAGAGGGGGGTGTTTAATCAAAGACAACATAATGAAAAATCATGAAAGCACCTTTATTTTCCTTACTTCAAAACAGCTAAGCTGATTCTTGTAAAGTGAATTAGCTATTCCCTGATTTCATCTACAAGTGAACTGTCACTGCTCAGTTATCAAAACTTCCAAACAAGAGAAATACTCACAGTCTCTTAAACATCACATTATAAATAGTCGTGTCCTACCTCCACATTTCTCTCTCTGACTTCATTCCTAGGCAGCACTGAAGAAGCAGCTACAGTCACATGGTGCATTCAAGGTCATGCTATTCTAATTTACGGAGGTATCATTGATAAATTATGCAGAAACAATGATAATGGCGATATTAACCCTGTTCCGGTACACTAAAGGTGTTTTGTAATTAAAAGCAGAACAAAAGTTACATAAACATGTAAAGATTTTATTGCCATGCTTTTTCTCTCCTACACACTGCTGCAAAGAACTGTTGGGGAATAGTAATTTGTTACTGTGAGTAACGTAGATGCCTGCTGTCTGTGGTTTGCAACCAGGGGGTGCACAGGTTAGTCTGAATTACACTGAAGGAGGTGAAATACACAATCCATTGTCCTTTTTTTTTCTTTTTCCTTAAAATAGGAAGTTGGATGCAGAAGGCCTCTCCCTTTGGCCAAGTAAAGGATGCTGGAGTGCAAGAAAGATCATTCTAGCCAGGAAGTCTCTCTCAGTCCAAGGATCTATGCAGAACTGTCACTTCCAAACATGCAGTCATCTGGCCAGTGCTTTGAGGACTTGCATCAAAATTGTAGTGTGTTAACATACTGAAGTGCAACTCCTCAGAGAAATACAGTTATATATATAAAAACTGGGTGGAATTTAGAATACATCCTCTATGTCACTTTCAAGAACCTTGCAGTAACCACAGACTAAAAGCCTGACTAACGTCCCTAATTTATGTATGACAGATATCTTTATTGAGGGTGTACACATTAATGAATCACTGGTGATTGCTTTAACTTGAAGAGAAATACTAGAAAAACAATGAAGAGGTGGGACAGAGACTGTTTCACATAGTAAATGAAGGTAACCTTAAATTGGCATTACTATAAAGCATCTATAGGATTTCTGCAAAGACAAAAGAATTTAAATAACTTAACAGACAGTATACTCTTATCTTCTTGACACTTCCATTGCGGCTTCTTTTTGAATCCCATTACAGTAAGACCACTGACACTAAAATTATTGATAAAGAGAGGAAGCTAAAGAGCAGGTTTCCTGGAGTTCAGGTGCCCAGAGATGACACTATACTGCAAGACGGAATCCATCATACTTCTTTCTAATCTTCACTTGTCACATAAACTTTTGTGTCTCCCTGCATTGCCTGACTATCAAGATATGATCTACAGCATATTGCACAACTTACCCAAAAGGATAAACAGAAAAATCCCAGATCACATCTTTCTTTAGAGGTTTGACCTTATGTAGATAGCTGAATGTATCATAAAGTACATGCTGAAGGCCTCAGTGAAAGTCAAATTCTTTCTACCAATTCTGCTGTGTTTGGATAAACTTATAACTGCCATCTCTCTCAAGCATTCAGAAGCATCGCAAACGCCACTTTAAACAATTCTCCCTCTCCAGCCAATTGCAGTGAGGAAGGTAAATGCCAAAATTATACCAAATGTTAGAGGATTTCTATTTGCCCTCTGAGCAAAGGCTGCCGGCTACAGCTACAGAGCACAAACGCCCCTGACGCAGGGCAGCAAAAGTCTTCCCACTGCAGAAACCCCCAAGTTTTCAAGGGCTGAGGTTACTGCCCGGTTGAAATGCGTACTTTAGCGAAACGCGTCCAGCTGCTGCACCATCCATATCCAAGGAGTACCCACAGACTCGGTTCCCGGAGCAGCTCACAGCTCCTCTGCTTCAGAAATGCTGCTGGGGTAGCAGAAACCTCCTCCCAAGTGTTCAGCTGCAGATAGCCCAACTCAGCATAGTTTAAAGGGGACAGAAACAAGCATGTAAACAGCGTCTGCGGCGTCTCTCTTGACTTTCCTAGGAACGCATCACCCTATTACAGTACTTCAAAAACAAATGCGAGAAACAGAGGAGGAGCAAAAGTAGCCCGTTCTCTCCTGAAAGTTTCTTTCTGCCTTTCCCTCCCGCTTTCTCTCAGCTCCCCGTCGCCGAGGATTAGGCGATCGTTTTCACCGGGGATCAAATGAATGACTTTTCCGCTAATGACACTTAAGAGATGCTCAAGCCGCCCTTAATACCACCCTGCTTCCAGCGGCCAGCCCCTTGT
>VXBW01001476.1:227277-243126 GCA_013400375.1 Thinocorus orbignyianus
CACGGCCGGCAGAAGGCGGAGAGCGGCCCAGGAGGGGCGGGAAGGCACCCGGCGGAGAGACCGTCATCCCCCCGCTAGCCCCGGCCCTGGTCCAGAGGGGGCTCTCGGGAAAAGATGCTGCGGGAGGGCCGCCGCCGCCCCTGGCTGCATCCCGGCCGGCCTCCCCCTCCGCCGGGGCGGGCAGAGACACTCCCTCCCGGGCCGCACGGCATCGTCCCGAGCGGTGATGCCGGAGCTGGGTACCCCCGGGGGATGCTGCGGTGCGGTTGCAGTGATTGTGGCGAGGAAGGAGCCGGCCCATGGAGTTTGTGGGCAGAAGAGCAAAAGGCCACCCTTCGGGTCGAGGGCCTGGGTGTTAGGGTGATATCCCTCCCTTCGGAGGTATCACGCATCTGTTTGTTGAGTTGAACGTGGATGGAACTTTTAACACTGGTTACTGCGGCCACGGGAGACAGGAGCTAAATGCTCAGATGGGTTATACTTTTATACCTGAAGAGAGAGGTGGCGGTTTGTGCCGTAAAATCTACTTACCATCACTCACCAGATGCTCACCCTCACTCGGGTTGCTGTCTGCTCTTTGGCCTTAAACCCCAAATGACCTTAGTGGCCAAAGGCCGATGTTTCCAATCTCCGGAGCATCACTCTGGAATGCGCTGTGTTCAGCAGGTGATACTGTAAGCCGCTCCTCCTGTGGACTCGCCTTTAGTTAGTTCTGGCATACACCTAATGAGTGCGAGCACTGGAGTGTAGCAGTTGGCATGGCTTTCTGAGATGCTTGCCTTGCCTAAAAAAATAGTCTCCATCTGAAAGGAAGACTGACAAAAAGCAGGCAGAGCAACCTCCTGACTTCCAGAAGCATAGTTTTTGGGTCTGGAGGATACGGGAGAGCGGGATATGTGAAGGCAGGGATCTGCAGGCTGCGTGCCTGCCGAATGGGGGAAGGCAGGAGAAATGTAGCGCGTATTACAGCACGTGATTTAAAGCTGCTCAGATATTTTTAAAATTTCAATTAAAGTCACTCTGCAGTGAAATTTTTTCACAAATTGTATTGCTGTTTTGCCTCTAGGTTCCTATGGAAACAGGCCTTTATGTGATCATGCTTGGCTGTCTCTCCTTTAGTTCTCCAATAACTTTTGAAGCTGTTGGGCAGTTTCACCCAAATCTATCTCAAATATAATTAAGATATTTCATGAAAATAGGCAGCTGGGTAGGGCTGTGAGATCCTGTAAATGTCCCAAAGGCTGTAACATGAACTTGCCTCTTATTAAACAGTGATTCACATGGTTGAGAGACCATATAAATGCCTTGGTAATGAGAAAAGTTTCAATTACAGCTCATTATCAGCCCTGGTATAAGTCTGTGGGAAACCAGGGTTCTTCAGTTCATGTTCTCCCAGAATTACTTGTTTAACATCCTCGTGCACTCAGAGATGGAATGGGCACATACAGGGGGGAAGAAGAAAGCAATGAAAATACTAAAGTTTGTATCCTGCAAGTCATTTCACCTGCTTCACTGCATGGACCGCACCAGTAGTTCAAAACTCTGTGTGTTAGTGGGGTTAGAGTGGGGATAAAGAATAAAAAACCCCAAAACCCAGACACCACAAAGCTGGAAATTAGATCTTCAAGCACAGATGGCTGAAGATGCAACTGGAAAGGTACTTTGGCAGGAAGGTACTAAGAGGTTTTCACTAGGGGGAAAAGGATTACGGTAGTGGTCTCCTTTTCCAAGACCATCAGGAGTATCCTGCTGCCACTAGGAGCGAGGTCTCTGGTCTGGCCAGAAATGGACTAAGACTTGGAAAGAGAGCAAGAGAGTCAGTAGGTTTGTTTGTCTCTAGCCCTGCCCTTGCCCTTTTAGTTCAAAAGTGATGTAGGAAGCAAATCAGAAGACATAACATCTTGTTTCCAAAATGTTTCTGGAGTCACTTCTTTGCTGAGTCCTCTGCTCTACTAAAGCCTTATCTGCTGAAGTGGTCACCGTTTCTTAATATAATTTATAGTCATTCTGCTGGCATAGTATTGCAGTTGTTGATTTGTCTGATAATTAAAAGGCAATTTCTAAATAACTTCATGTTCACCACAATATATGTACAACACTAGGGCGTCTGCAAAAATGCAGCTTTTAAAAATGCCTCAGAAAATACGTGTCATTAATAT
The DNA here is from genome assembly GCA_013400375.1 of Thinocorus orbignyianus. Taxonomy (NCBI): domain Eukaryota; kingdom Metazoa; phylum Chordata; class Aves; order Ciconiiformes; family Thinocoridae; genus Thinocorus; species Thinocorus orbignyianus. Next base: position 229,437 of record VXBW01001476.1, read on the forward strand.
TTGAAATGTTCCTAGGAGATGGAGGAAGGGAATCCTATGGGTGATATTTTCCTATTTCACAGAATCATAGAATGGTTAGAGTTGGAAGGGACCTCAAAGATCATCGAGTTCCAACTCCCCTGCCATGGGCAGGGACACCTCCCACTACAGCAGGCTGCTCAAAGCCCCATCCAGCCTGGCCTTGAACACTTCCAGGGATGGCGCATCCACAGCTTCTCTGGGCAACCTGTGCCAGTGTCTCACCACCCTCACAGGAAAGAATGTCTTGCTAGTATCTTATCTAAATCTTCCATCTTTCAGTTTAAAACCATTACTCTGTGTCCTATTGCTATATTCCCTGACAAAGATTCCCTCTTCAGCTCTCCTATAGGCTCCTTTCAGATACTGGAAGGCTGCTATAAAGCCTCCCTGGAGCCTTCTCTTCTCCAGGCTGAACAACCACAGCTCTCTCAGTCCCTCAGCACTATAGGAGAGATGCTCCAGCCCTCTGATCATTTTCGTGGCCCTCCTCTGGACCCATTCCAACAGGTCCATGTCTTTCCTATGTTGAGGACTCCAAAGTGGACACAGCACTCCAGGTGGAGTTTCTTCGCGTCTCCAATAATTTATTTTCAGTAGCCAATAGCAGTTTAAGTCAGATGACATTAACATTAGACAGTAGGTAGATTCCTTGCTAAATAGGTGGTGGCACAACCCCCTGTTTTAATGAGCCTACAAGTCAGAGCATTTCTGTTTTAACATGTGTTGTGGACAAATCCAGATGAATGAACTTGTCATGTCTAATGGGTTTAGACAGTTGTGTTCATCTAAAATAATCCCACGTAGAGCTGATGGAGGTGGTCCAGATCAGTCACAGTTGCATTAGCTTTGCTTCCTGAAGGTGGGCAGCAGTGTGAGTGGGACCCCAGCATGGACACCTGCAGTGTGGCAGAGAGAAGGAGTCTTAGCAGTTTTTCCCAAGAGCTGCGTGTTAGTATATCTTCTCGCCAGGAATAGATAGCAGTTTCCTGGTTTAGAGATAAAAGTTGGTGAGTGGAAAGGCAGGTCATGCCTGTTAAGATCAGGATAGAGTGAAGCATACTGCAATTAAAGGATGACTGAGGGATACAGTACAGTATTGTTCCACAGCATTCTTTTATAGGAGGAATAAATTTTTAGAGTTTTGGGTTGACCATGTGTAGATGAAGTCTTGCCATCATATCATCACCCTTTTATGTGCCTCAGCTCTAGGGCAGTAAGGACGCCAACAGAAATGCATAGTTTGCTTTGGTCTTCTATATGAAAATATATTGTGAGGAAATTAAACCTCACATAAGGTCCTTTTGCAGCAGTTATACCGTTTCAGATAACTGTATTTCAGTTTTACAGTGAGAGACGGGTAGCTGTAAAACAAGATTATCTTTGCTACTGACAGACCAAGTGTGCTAGCACATGGCTGAGGGGGCGAATTTGCAATGTTCTGGCTGGCCCCTGAAGAGCCTGAGAAGGACTTTGTGACTTGCCAAGATCTTTCTGTTAGTCCCTTCTGCTGGGTTCCATTCCAGGAGGGCATGGACTGGTCCTGAGCATGAAAGTAAGGATATGTAACACTAGGGATTTCCTAGAGGGAGAAGTAGCAGCAGCACATAATGAAACACGTTCGCCAAATACAACATAAATGCCTTTTATTATTCCTTTAAATGTGGTACACAGGAACCAGTAAGTCACTGTACTTTTGGGAGTGAAGTTGAGCACACAAGTAAGCTGAAGTGTGAGACTTCAGTAAATGTATTTTGTAGCTGGAAAGTAATCCTTCCTACTTAACACTACACATTCAGTAAAAAGTAACTGAATTCTGTCTGTATTTTCAGTATGCAACATTTTGGGTTAAGTGGATTCCTCAAGTAGAAAATGATGTATTGCACATGCCATAGGGCAAAAAGGGAAAATACATCCATTATCTACTATTATTTATGCAGGAATGGAGTTCTCTACCTTGTAATTGTGTTTGAAACATTGGACTTGAACTCAGAATATGTTAAAATTCCATCTTTGGCACACGTTTTCTGCATGACTGGATGCTACTGCCATGACATTGCCATCTCTTACTTTTTCCCTTTTACTATTGGCATAAACCCTCTTTGCTCTCACAGTTTTCTATTGAGATGTCCACTACCTGACAGCCTTATTGTTACACAAGGCTTCTCACCGCTACAACCTACCTCCACCAAAGAACATATGTTCATCTCTAGAAGCTGAGCAGAATTCAGATGTTTAAATCCAAATTCACAAATAATTTACCTATGTCTTTAGTTGCCTGAGAAGATTGTCATGGCTGATCTGCCCCACCAGGAGAACTCTGGTGTCTCAGCTGCTTTCACTGTCTTCTGCTGGGAGTTTTAAATGTTCTCCTTGGGATTCCGAGAAGATTGTACATTCTTTTTTTCTTTGGATAAAAATTGCGTATTCCCAGCCTTTGCAGATGCAAATTTTGCCCAAAAGTCACTAAAAGTTTGTTATTGTATTTGCTGCTGCCACTCACATTTTTTTATTAAGCCTTATTTTAACAGTATGAGCCTTGTGTTATTAATAATATAGTCTTTTCCAGTTTTCTGGATTTTGAGAACTTTTGTTTCAGACTGCAGACTATCTATCTAAAACCCTTTTTCTCAAGCCCTACACATTCTGAAAGCTTTAATAAAAAAATACATTTTTTATTTTACTACAGATCCAAAGAAGGATTTGGGTTTGTTTTTTTTTAAAGTCTTAAGTCTTCCATAGTTTTGACCATCAGTGCTTCAAAATAAGCTGTTATTTAATTGTGGTCTTCAAAACTGTGTAAAACATGTCTGGTTAGAATGGAAAGTAATGGGAAATACTGAGCTTTCTCAACCCATTAGAGGATTTATGTTGTGGGAGTAGGTCTTGCAGAGGGCAAATCTGATTGCTTGTGCATGTACAGAAAATAGCCTCCATGCATGTACTGAAAAACAAAAGCTGCCTTTTGGAGTGAAGGACAAATTAATGAGAGTTCATCTAAATAGTATAGTTTACAGTATGTTTGTAAGATTGCAGGAGACATTTTGTTCTCTCATCATCATCTCTGTATTAGTGTTTGTTTTAAATGTGAACTTTTTCAGTCTCCTTCCTCTCTCTTCTCATCAAACCTCCATATTACATACTTCCTGTGCTGCTCTTGCTAGCTACTCACGACTTGATTAAGGTGAGATACAGGAAACTTGTTGGAGGTCGAAAACTTCCCCAGGGAGAAAGTTCTGGGAGACAGGCTGTCAAAATAAATTCGGTAAGAGCGGTTATAATAAACAAATGGTGGCCTCTTTCCACAGAAATGCAAGTTTAAATTGCATCCCAGTAAATACCCATGCTAGGAAATAGAATAAGACAGAAACAAAACTGCACAGAATACCCTATCAGAAAATAATCCTTTAAATTTGACCTCACACTGGAAAGATAGCAATCCTACAAATAATTCTTACTGCGAATGGAAAGAGAAGCGTGAGGCTCCCACAGCGAATTACTGCTGCTGAGATCCTCACAGCATACGGGATGGACGTGGCTGGGATTCTGAAAAATACCAAATGAAGTGGCCAGGTAGCCACTTGGGTTTGGAATGACGACTTCTCCGCCACAGTGGCACTGTTTTGTGCGCTCACTGGCTTAAATTACGGTATGCCCACCGGTAAACCTCACTGGATATTACCACATTGAATGATGTGGATTAGCCTGTATCTTTCACTGAATTTGAATTTTTGGTGTCTTCATTTCCCATTATAATATTTAGTATTCAATGATTTAATGATTTATTTCACAATTAAAATATCTATAAAAATTAATTATCGCTCTTACATGATGATATCTTAGATTAACAAACTACAAAAGACCTGTTCTCTGAATTCTTTTTTCCTTGCTGTATTTTCATTTCCCTTGGATTAGAGCAAAATGAGGTTTTCTGCTTTCATGTCTATAATCAGTTTCATTTTACGTTTCATATGAACTAACAGTGCTGCTGAGATTGATCTCACAGCGTAGCTGGGAAAGAAGATGAATATTTTATGAACTTATAAAAGATAAAATGAAAGCATATTATTCTAGGGATGTATTGTTCATGTTCCATGTAAAATTGTGACAGCATGTCCATTCAGAACCTTATTTGCACACCCTTCTCATCTCTTTGAGAAGAATCACCTTTCCATGTCAAGATGCTTGCGCTTAATGTGATTGCAGAGACTTTTTGTCCTGACAATTAACAAATACTTCTGAAGTTGGGAATAGCACATTTTCATACAGACATCACCATGGAAATTTATAAAAGGTTGTATGTTTTGTAGATATGTTTCCATAAATATTAAAACATGGTAAAGTGAGGAGCTTAGAGAAAATGGCATTGAAATAATACCTGCACAAACTCACAAAAATGCTCATCACTGCTCAGAGGCTGACCATGAGCAAAAGGTGTAGGAAAGATCTACACCTCAGTCAATTTAGTGCTTCAACGCAAGTGGTGCCGAAGCTCTGAACTGGCCAGATTCTCAATTTTTTTTCCACTAGTAAACCTGAAGCTCTGAAGAATTTAGTTGAGTGAGGATAATGTCTTATTTCTATTGCTCTGCCAAGCTTTTAAATTCAACAGAGTTGCTGACTTCTCCTGCCCTGTGGCAGCTGGGGAACAGGGCATCCCCTGACTGGTCAGAGGCTGCGAAGGACCAGACTCCAGCCAGTCTCCAATCTCTCCTGTGGATGCTTTTCACAACCACAAAAAACATTTAGATTGCATCCAAAAGCTGGTTGCATTGAAAGATTATCTAGTGATGGATGTATGTTTAGGTAAAAGTATCATCAAATTGAGTTTAGTGGTGAAAATGTTTTTGAATTACCAGGTCTTCATTCCAGAATGATATATAAGTACTCTCCAAACTTAAATACTAGGGTAGATTTAGAGGCTTATAACCCTTCTCTGTACCCCATAACCAGAGTGTGTTCTCCAGATGGTGTGACATAAAGGCATTCGCGCCACCATGTCTATGCATAGTGCACTCAAAAAACCTCATCACTGAGGTTTTACTCAATTTTGTATGTATAGTTCTGAAATTGGTGCACACATTCTTAAAAGAATGTGATGAGCTTTCCTTTGGAGTTGAGATGATAAACAAAAGTGCATTCAAGGAAGCTGAATCACATCATTGTGCGGTTTTGGCATTATTCTCAGAATATGACTTAATGCTCAGCCGTGCTACTGGTTGTACATTAACTCCGTAAGAACGTATTTCTACACAGGTGCTTCCGTCAACAGTAGCTCTCGGAGTAGGACTGCATTGTATTGCCAGGTCACTAATGCTCAAGATCTGTTCTTGGATTACCTTTTCAGACAAAAGAAGCTTCACCTGACAGAATGAGCTAAATCTAATGATTTGCAGGCAGAAGACCCAATCAGGGTTTCAATTCAAGATGTTTGCTTCTGTAAATTGTAGGTCAAATCCACAGTCTCCAGGAATATTTGGGGCTCAACCACAAAACCCAGAATTATCCCACAAAAAACTTTCAGATAGGCACTTGCACTGAATTTGAAGAAAGAAGTGTGCCCCACTTTCAGGAAGCAAGACAATGTAGTTCTTCATGCAGTCAGTTGAGAGATTTGTGTTGAATACACAATATAAAAATACAGAATAAAAAGTTTCAAAAGTAAAATTATTCTCATTTTGTCTTTGGAAATGTATTTGCTTGTTCTGGGAGGAAAAAATACTGTACTTTATCATTGCCTTCTTATATGATAGCTGGAAATTAAAGAAATGCTGTGTTTCCTATACTAGCATAGGTGCTGCATTTTTTATCACTATTCAAAGGGAAAAATCTTCTTACTAACTGACTGTACAGTTAGAATCACACCTGAAAAAGAAACACTGCATGAGCAATTAGGTTTTGGATTTTTTTCTGCAGATTATTTAATTAATCTGAGATATTTCATTCAAGGACAAGCATGTAGGTTTTCTTCTACCTAAATAATGTCGGAGCTCTCATAGCCTTCATGCCATGATGGTATATTTTTCTCAAAAGAAATCTTTATTTGCAAATCCTGCTCTTTCTTGTCATGGCCATGGTCTGGGTTGCTGTATCTGAAGACACTATCACTAATTCTTTTGCCTCTTTCGGCTAATTATGTACGAATCGGTGCCTCCAGTCCAGAGTTCTGCTACTGCAACACGATGTCCTTCACTCCATTGTTTTTCACCCCAAAGCCAATAATGAGGTAGTGGAATAAGCATGAACATACCATCAGGTAAATCATGTGACTGACACCATGCACTGAGATTTTTAATTATTTTTTTTTCATAAGATGGAGAGGAAGAGGGAAACAAGCACTGTCATCAGAAAGAACTTTACAAAGAATCAAATTATCCCTCCAAGACACCAAGACACTGTGGTGTATATTGATTTGGGATGTGTCTTGTTTTCGCTTTAGTCTTCAAATTGAATGATCTCCTAGGCAGATACCGTTAACTTGCATTTCTCATAGGAATCCTACCATCATCATGATCTTTGTGCTATGCAATTACATCATAAGAGATGGTTCATGCTCTGAACAGTTTATAAACCAGATGTAATAAGTAATATGGGTAAAACCAAGCAGGATCACACAGCTCCAAGATCACTTTCTGAGTGCATAACAGAAGTTGAGGGTGTTTGAACTCTAGAACAGGTTGTGCAGAGAGGCTGTGGAGTCTCTGTCTTTGCAGGCACTTAAAACCCAGCAAGGCTCAGCCCTGAGCAATCTGCTGTACTTGACCCTGCTCTGAGTAAGGGGTTGGACTAGATGGTCTCCAGAGATCCTGCCCAACCTCAACAATTCAGTGACTGTGTGATTGTGTTAGGAGCAAAGTCAGCTGGACTTAAGTCTCTGGAGTCTTATGACAAAACTGTTCCTTGAACCACATCATCTTTGCCATAAAGATGTGCAAAACCAATGTTCTTATGGAAACCAGCTGTTTAATTATTAGATGGAGTAGTACTTCATACCAATCGTCTCATTGACTTATATATTAAATTGACTTCTGAGCACCTCTTGACCTGATGGTTAAGCTGCTAATATGCGATTCAATTTAAAAATTAATTGGTACTATTAAGACACTTCTTCCAAACCCAGATTAATATACCTCTTAATTTCCAGACCTAGAAGCCCTGAATGAATTAATAATGTATTAAGTGGGTCAATATATCGGCATTCTTAGACTAGTAAATGGGTGCAACTAGTATTAGTTCAGCAGGTCTTAGATTGGAACTGATCTCTCCCAATGATAAGTGAAAATGGCAATGTACCTATTTAACAGGATTTTGTCTTTTTTGTGAGTGCTGGAAATAGATTAAAATGTTGTATCATGCTATACAGATAAACTAATAATTATTTGTTTTGATTCTTTACAGGGGGTCTCAGTCGCTGAAATCAAACTTTCAGTGGGCCCCGCATACTGCATTTAATGTCTGACTTAAATGTCATGTATGCATTTTCACATATCAATGGAAAAAAATCTGCCCTCTTTATTTGCACTTAAAAAAATGAGTGCTTCACTGGCAGCTGTTTCCCTGCACTACTGGTATGAGAAAAAGCGTGAACTACTCAATTAACGATATTGTTTTCTCAAGTGCTTTGGTATTTTCCTGGTATCACTCCTCCAGCTTTGGTATGTAGTAACCTCAGGATGCTCTTCTCTCAAAATATATACAAATTTCCACCTGCAGATTTTGTGTATGCATTGATCTTTCTAAAGCAGATTGAACACTGTTGTACCTTGGCTTTTGCTAAAGTGCATCAGTCACAGTGTTGCCTTCAAAAGAAATAAAAGTAGTCAGGGTTTTTTTGATCCTTTGTATATGAAAAAATACTGAGTTATTGTTTTTGGATTGTACAGCTGTAAAATCTAAGACATTAATTTTTAAACCACTATCTTCTGAAGTTAGCAAGTTTATTTTTTAAAAAATTAAATCTGCAACAAACAAAGAGTCAGACTAGATTTTTCACCCTCATTTTATTACAGAAAGACTTTCTGAAGAACACATTTTCAGTCATTGCAACAGAGCGAGGAGTCACCCTGTGTCTTCAATAGCAGTAACCACACTGATAAGAAATGTGTTAAAGAGCCTTTTCAAGGTTGGCTTGGTTTTTATACATTTAACGAAAGTAAGTAAATGTTATGATTTAGAATATTTTAGCCCAAAAGAGCAAGTAAAGTAGCTTGCACTCCTTGGTGTAAATATGATAGTGTTTAACTCCACTGAATTTGTGTACCATGCATGTTACAATTAATTAACAAAACAAAGTTTGTGCTAATATTAACACTTCAATGCTAGGGGGGAAAAAAGAGTTAAAAATTAAACTTGGATTTCTGTTCTTAATTATTTATTTTGAACTTCAGCTTTCTACTATATGTGTGTACATCCCTCAACTTACCTTTAATTTGAGATTTATGTGTTATCTTGGAGTAATTATAAGGTTAGTTTGTCATTTGAAAAGTGGCTGATTTTCTGAGATTATTGCTGGAGATGAGGAAGGCAACATAAATTGTTTACTGTTAGCTGACTATTAATATAACTACTTAGATTTTTTTATTATGAATCACAGATTTTTTCTGGTTAAGATTCTAGAAATTATGATTCCAACCACATTTTTGACTGTTATGGGTGCTCACTCCTTATGAGCTCACTCCTTTTTGCAAAACCATGGCACTTGACAGTATTTGTTACTACTAACACTTGGCTCTCTGCAGTGATCAGAGGATGGCAGTAGGCAGGTGTTACTCTGTCACTACTACTTACCAGGAAAAACTTGCTCCTTATCCTAGCCCTTGTTCTTCCATCTGCTTACTTCACTCACTGTTGTGTCTGTCTGCAATCCAGATCTGTAAACTCTTTTGGGGACTTGGAATATTTTTTTTGTATCCCCTGCTTCTATTCAGCTTAACATGGAGGGTGCAATAATTATCTGAATGGCAAATACTGTGGCAAATTGAAGGACAGATATTCTACTCTGCAGTCTCACCTCCTGATCATCAAAACTGAACAAACCATAGGAACACATTGTGGCTCCATCCCCGAGGATGCAGCTAATTTTTCTCGTAATAAATAGGGATAAACCTCCTTAAGTGTCCATATTTGGTTTAACAAATACAAATTTTTAGAAAGAGATTGGTGTATCTAATACACCAAACTAAATTAGTCAGGAAATTTAGTCATTTATCATCACAGTATCTTGGTACTGGTGAATTGAATTTAATCAATGCTTTTTAGTTAAAAGAAGAGTGCCGCAACTATTAGCAGTTAACTTGAGCTTCTCTTCTGAATTAACTGATGAGCTTATCTTTGGGCAAAATCAAAGTATACTTAATATTTTTTAAAATAACCTGCATTTTTTTCAGGTTTCTTTCATTGTTTCACATTTGGATTTTAGATGTGTTTTTTTTTAACGGAAGTACTAAAAATTACTGTAGCTGGTTGTTAAAATGTCACTTATGGCAATGTAAAACAAGACAAACGGATTTAGGTTCTGAATGCACACATTTTTTCATCACCATTGAACATTAAACAAATAAGCGGTTTCTTTAGGGGGATAACTCATTAAAGGATTACAAAATTCCTGCAGGTGTTTCCAAATGCTTATGTTGACATAGAAAATGGTATTGATATGGCCTTTAAGAAGCAAAAGGCTAAAGAATTTTAAATTACTTTTGAGGTGTACAAAATGCGTTAAAAGGTACTTTACCTACAGAGTTCACAAGCCTTTCTCAGGCTCTCCCTCATTTTCTTCAGTTGAGCTCTAAAATAATTCTGTATTTATATTTCCTAGCATTATTTTTAGGTTCACCTTACCTAGCAAATTTTACAAATTTTACGAGCACAGATGAAGTTTCAACTAGTACAATGAATTATGAATCCATTATTCGATTTTATTGCCACACTAATGAAAGTCTGATGCTCAAATGTTTAACCTTAAACAAATGAAATATCTCTGAATGTATGGGCCACACACTTGGGAAAGAATCAGTTGGACAGAATGCTCTCCCATGCACTGCCTTTTGCAGAATACTATTCTGTATTATGTTGTTCTTTATTTATTTTCCTTTTAATGCATTATTGCACTCAAACAAGATTTACTTATATAATAGGACAGAGAAATAATTTTGTGGGACAGTATATGGAAGCTAAAACACTGCTTTCTATGTTAGACAGTACTTAGTTAGAAATAGTCAGACAGAATAAAAATGACAGAAAAGTAATGGAAAATGTAATTTTCCCTATTTTTTTTCCTTGTGCTAATCTTTTCTGTTTCTTCTCTGTACATGGCATATTTAATCAGATCCATCAGCTTGAGGATTTCTGCCTCTTTAGATATCCCTTGTTCGAAGAAATTAATGTAAATCTAGCCAAGTCCTGATTTGAGCAGGGAATTACCTCAAAACTGTCTTTGAACGACAGTCATGTTTGACTTTTTTTCTGACTTAGAAATATTAAAATACCTGTCATACTAAAAAGCTTTTGATTGTGAATTAGAAATCATTCTGTTTCTCAAGGGGCACACTTTAATTATCTGTACACACAAAGGTGAGGAAAAAATAATGTAATTATTCTTTAGAAATAATAACTACTGTGTCCAAATGCGAGTTAGTATAATAAACTATTTATCATTATTTCCCAAATCTGTTAACAAATGTGTACATGCAAACATGATCAAATCCATACTATGACAGATAGTGCAATGTTTTAATGGAACATTAATTGATGACTGAAAGAGATGCAGATTGATACTTAATAATATTATTAGGAAGTGGATTTGCTTTCCTTATGGTGTGCCTCCTGTTTGTAAGGTGCTGGTGTTCATTCTTCCTGCTCAAATGAGTAGGTGTTAAATTTAGTTCTGGTGTCTGAAGCTTTATTTGATAACTAGCTAAAAATCCAGGTACACCCAACAAGAATCTACCCTATTCAGATTCCTCTCAAGAACTTTTGGCAAGCCTCAGAGAAATAACCCACCTGTCAGCAGACAAGAGGTGGGTGGAATCACCTGACTGACTATCACCTTCTCAACATTTGGTGTCACGTCAAAGAGGTGAGATCTTCCTCTGCTCACTACTTCTCAGACAGGGAGGTCCTGTACCAGCACCCTCAATCACATGGCTTGGCCAAAGCTGTCTCCTGGAGCACAAAAGGAGAAGCAGAAACTCTCTGCTCTCCAGGAACTGGATGGAGAGCTGCAGTGGGAAAAGAGTGTCCACTTGAACAACCATGGCAACAGTGGAAGAGATCCCAGGAGCAATGTGGAAAGAGCAATGGTGAGGCAGGGCTCAGTCAGAGCATGCATGTAAGACTCATGGGTATGTAAGATCTACAGTACCTCCCTTCACACTCACAGACTCAAAAATATGTCAGGGTTTTACAGGTCAAGCATCTCCTTTCACCTCTTTTCAGGTGTTCTCAAGTCCCCATTCCCACCTGGGGGTAATTGGTGGGAAAATGGAGCTCCAAAAATGGAGCTCCAAAATCATACACAGTCTCTCCCTTTGAAAAAGCAAGCATGGTAACTTACTTACCAGTAGTCCAGGCAGGTTTCATTAACTGTAAAATGCTTTGAAAATTATTCTTACTAGATACTAATCCTTTATTTTTGTGCTATATTCCTGCAGTTAGATACATGTGGGTGAAATATCAAATATCATGTATTTGTCTCATTGTTTTTGTGGGAACTCTGAATCTTAAAATTAATATGTATAACAGGTTATATTCAAAGAAATTGACATTAGTAGCAGCAGGAAGCATATACGTAATTCTTTTTAAATACAAATTCTACTTTTCTTAATACCCATAAAACTCTGCTGTACTGTGGGCAAGACTCCAAATGCTATATTTCTGTAGGGCAGCTACCAAAATGAGCTATTGTTCATTTAAGGTATCATTTGGAAACCAGGTTTTCATGGAAATAGGAAAACTTAATTGGGAAAAAAAAATGTTTAAATCAATATATTTTGTAAAGTGTCGTAACAAATCCAGATCTTGCAGATAGCAGACAAAATGGCTGTGGTGAAACTTTTCAAACAGGACTAAACAGGTGGTGTCCGAAGTCCCCAGTTAGGCTTATAAATAATCACCTTGATTTCTAAAATCTCCTGCAGAAGAGAATAATTTACTGATTAGTCCTAGGTCTGGGTAAGCGTCTTTCAATAATACATTGCACTTATTCCAGATGTAGGCGTCCAGAAGGGCCTGGGTCTTGCTATGTTATAGTGTTGCAAGAATCAACTTTGAACAGTCAGGGGAAGATCGAAGCTTTATGCCTAGATATGTATAAATTATATATCAATAATTAGATGTCTGTGTCATGTATAGGAAGAATCAGATGACCAAGTAAGAGACTCACTAATGTCTTCAATTTGAGTATGAAAATTGCCACAGCATTCTTATGCCCCATGTCCTGTTAAAATTGTAAGAAAGGACATTTAGCTGCATAAGTAATGTTTTATATCTGATTTTTCTGACACCTAATAGTTAGTCTTCACTCAATAAGTGAAAAACCTGGGATCACCTTTCTGTGCAACCTGATGACACTGTACATACATTTCTCAACTTCTCGTGATACGACATTTTTATTTCATGAAGAGTAAACAACTACTTGTATTCACGGGAGAGAAGACATGACATTTTGCACTAGCTTCAGATTGGGAGCACACATTCAGTATTACACTGCTTGTATTGAATCGCACTTGGAGCAAGGGCTGAAATTTATGTAGCTTCACAGCAGGACTTGATCACCTTTATGTTTGTGGTACATACATCATAACTCACATAATCTCTCTCTTCGTTTTTATCAAGTGCGTATTTCTATGTGTCATGCACAGTGAAACGGTTTGAAGGACAAAACTTTCAGTAGCCTTGTGTTTAAAAGCATTAACGTGGAAAATATGTGGCAGGTTCAAAGCTCTGTGGCCATAAAAAACCACATTTTTCTTGTGCATCACACAAACACTGTGTTAGCTGCTAGGTAAAAAGCAGGTGTTTTTATCAGCTGCTTAATTCTGGGGACCAAACGGTGGGTGTGCTTTGCTATTAGACCTGATGGTAGGAAAGAGGTGATGGAAAACCTAGCAAGTGGTTTTCAACAAGGGCTAGACATAGAGCTGGAAAGGGGACCACAAGAAGGAATGCGTATACCCTGCCTAAACTTGTCCATCATTAGAGTAGCAGTTGAGATCTAATCAAGCTTAATAGTAGGCACAAATCCTTTCCAGCTAGTTTTGCATGGCACGTACACACACAGACAGATCAGGGCACTATTTGAAGGAAGACCTGGAGGAGGGCTAAAGGCATAGGAATGAAAGAAGAATTCCTCACTGAACAAAAAATGTGTGGGTGGGTGTTAGAGGGGGGAGGAAATTATGTTCATTTTTTCAACGTCATTTTGCAAGTAGACAGAAAACTTCATTTATTTATTTATTTAGACAGGCAGTCTAATTTTCACTCATGATAGGAGGACATGCATGAAATCATTTTAATGAGCAGTTGCTTAAAAGAAAGATAATCAAGCAGATTAGGGTTTTCTGTACTTTTCCAGCTTTTTATGTCTGTATCTACATGTGCGAGAATATTCAAGAATTAATCATTTAGTTTCAAAAATGCTTTGGGCTTTTCAAGTAATCTTTTTTTTTTTTTTTTT